>JADNRY010000119.1:0-185902 GCA_015501585.1 Rhodocollybia butyracea | reverse complement strand
CAAGAAGAAGAGTTTGGCGTTGACGGTGAGAGCAACGGGCAAACAACAACAGAATGGATGCAGGTAAACGCACATAAGCAATGAATCATAAAATGGGATGTAATAATGGTGTCGACGTTTGAAAAGAAGAATACATACTCACAGATTGTTCCCTCAAATCAGGCGATTGGTTGGACCGTCGTCAGATAGTGAATGTACATCTCAGCCCGGAATTGTCACTCCAAGGGATCGAGAGAGAGATTTAGTTTTTTTCGCCCGCCGGCCTGGGCACCTGGATGAAACCGGGACGGAAAACTTCTGTTTCCTTTGCCTTCAGGCTCAACAACACAACTCTGTCCAATCTGCCTGGCCCCAATCCATCCCGCGGTTCCACAACAACGCTCCAGGTATCTCCATTAGGGTGCTTCCTGTGCAATGCGATCCACGCATATACCAGTTTGTTCCTGTCGACGAGCAAGTCATCTTCGGGGAAGAAGTCACCCGCAATGATCCCGCCCTGCAACCGGCCTCGTGTAGGATGTTGGCCAGTATGTCCATCCATCTGCTGAGTGCGGTAATGTAGTATAGTAGTGTATTGCTAGGCGAGTCGAGATGCACGTTGATGAGACGGACGACTGAGTCCGGTGCAGTTGGGCCCTGGGGGAATGATCTCCAAAGAGGACCTGCCCGCAATTGCTGGAAGAGTTGTGCGAGAGACACGCCCGGGCATGAGTCTTTTGTCTCTCATGACCTCATCACCTTCCTTACAAACCCAGACCAGAAAAAAATTAGCTTGAGCTGGAATGAAATGCCGTTGCCGCAAAAGCCACGTCCTGGAACGAGTTTCGATCTTGAGCATCCGTCACCAGGAGAGCACCAGATATATATACTCATGCGTTGTTCGAAAAACTGGTGGATGCCGAGCGCGAGTTCTTGAAGAAAGAGGTTTCGGGCCATCGAGGGTGTGGGGTGTGTTCGAGGATGTGTTTTGACGTGAGATGGGGTCGCAGAGAAGGCGTCGATGCATTGATGTTCCATGAAATAAGAGAAAGCAAGAGGCTGTTGATAAGAGGCTGTTGATGATTGGTGACGTGGACAAAGCTTCAGTCGGTTGGCTCTCGAAGGAGGACATCAAGAGGACATGGAGGCAAATCCAAGAGGCGCTTGATTTTTAAGGCAGTGCTGATTCCGATCCGATCCGGCCCAAGTATTAGATTCGATCTTTCCTTTCAACGTTCATCCAACGATACTCAAGCGCTCGTTCTTGTGTTCTCACTGGCACAAGTTGCCTCCGACTTCTTCTCTCTGCGCTTCATTGAATCTATGCAACTCTACACAACATCTACAGCATGGACCGTCGCTGCATCTGAACTGGGATGTTACCATTGCTCTGGTACGTTGTGCATACCTGCATCTTTAGTTCTTCTCGCTGACTGTAAACGTAGATTGTCATACGCCTGACCGTCCAACTCGTCAAACATTTTTATCGCTCCTTCTCCGCCGCAACATCTTCGATGAAGGCTCGATTGCCAAGAAAATAACACTTTTTATCAGTCCTCCGTGCACATCCCAATCATAACTCCCGTCCGCCGATCTTCTAGGCGCAACTCCACTTCGTAATCCAACATCTCGGAAATTTCACTCGCTTGATGCGCTACTCGACTTGTCAGCTACTCTGTGGCATTTTCGCAGTTTATGGATGCACGAGAACCTGAGCAGAACTGGGTGATGACCTGGACGCTGAGCCTGGTACAAATAGTGAGTGATACTTCATATCATATGTCCTTGTCTGATCAATACTCCAGAACGCTCCGACCGCTGGTCACAACATCGCCATTCACGAGCTTCACGTCAAGCTTCTACTCAGATATCGTGTATTGTTTAGCCCACAACATGTACTGTATACACACTCACAACGTTGAACAATGTCTGGTGTTTTCTGAACCCGGGAGTTCTGTCAGCATAGTTTGAAGGGGAAAGAGAGTCGGGTGCGAGTCAATTCCATGGCTTTCTATGGGTTCTGAATCTGCCCCCCCGATGTCTTCTGCTCACAGTTGTATTTACGGATTTAACCGCCTGGTTCGAGGATACAAATCGATGTCTTGTAATTAATCACAGTGCCGGTGCGGGCAGTGCTCATCACATGGATCAATCTTCCGGAAAGAGCTGAGCATTCCGAGGATCGTAGATGTCAATGAAAGGTTAAACGTTAGTGACCAGCATACCAGTACATCCAGCTAAGTACATCCAATATTCTTGAATTAACCGAGTACCAAACAGTCTTCACCTGACATGCATGATACAGTTCTCGTTCACAAACCACGCTCCCCCAAATATTACCAATGTATTTCGGTGTTGCCTTATCTATATTGTCGACGAGTCAAAGAACAGCGTATTTAGAGACTAACCGCCAGATTCAACGGTTAGAAATGAAAGACTTGTAATCAATCGTGGTGCTCGCGTGGGTGACGTTTCCTCCTCTCATGATGAGCATTCGATGCGTAGGGGAAAGCTCGGAGACCAGCATATCACTACAGACAGCTACATTCGGGATCCACGAATCAACGGACTACCAAACAATCTTATGCGGTCAGTATATGTATGCGTTCCCGTTCATAAATGGCACTCACCCAGATATCTCCAACGTCCTCCGGTAGGTCATTTATGAGTCAAAGACCAGTTGCCGGCCTATTTAAACCACGCTTTCCTTGTTTTAACGTGCGGGTTCTTTGGCCCAGAAGAGTGGAGTGCAGAGTTACCCGGGATGATATGCTTTCTGGAATATTCTGAGGCACGTCACTCTGACCAGCGTTGCTCGTTGCTCGAGAAAACAATTGTACGGAAGACAAGGTGGGGAATTGCTTTGCCTGCACTACAACGTGAGTATGCAAAGCCTTTATTTGTGAGATGAGCGCATGGGGACTAATTTTTGTTAGAAAGGCACAGAACATTGTTGCCTCACTACAAGGGCCTTGAGGAAGACTACAGAAAGGAACGAGGAACCAATCTGGTATGGTGATCGAGACCTTTCTGTATATAGTTCACAGCGCCATGCGCTCCCTCCCAAAATTCTACTGAATTTCCTTGAAGGGGCATCGTGGAGACCTGCACTGAATCGCTGTGCTGTTGAGGCAGTCGTGGACTCGGTGATATACTAAAATGGCTCATAGATGTGCTAGTGAGTCTACATGGTAGCTATACATCGATATTTCCCGCCACTTGCTCGAGTTTGCCCATCTCGCAATCGATCTCATAGATCTTTCCGGGATCTTTCCGTATTTTTCACTATGCGGGTAAGCCCGAAAACATGCATCATCCGCATTAAGGGTATATGGGGGAACTCCAAATACTTTAACTTGGTAGCAGATTAAGCGTGATAAGATAGAGGGGACCCCAATTTGCAAGCTTTGACTTGGAAGAGGCTCACTGATTGTGGTCTGTGATTTAGCGAAAGCCTTGCTTTATGAGCGGAGAGTTCGGAACAGGAAAGATGCCCACGACTCATGTTGTCTGTGATTGTCAAGAAGACGTGTCACCAGGGCAATTCAGAATGGGCAAAGGGCAGGTAATGCGGCATACTCGTCGTCTTGGTGACCCGAGTAGATAAACAGCGTTGTATCGCCAAAAAAGACTCAGAGAACCTGCGCAGATATAACAGTGAGTAGTCAACGTTCAGGTTCACCTCGGTTGGTTAAAATGAACTGACTGGATCATTATAGATAAAGATCACCTTGAACCGTGAAAGGTAGTTGGAAGATTTTCTTTGGACGACATAAAAGAGAATAGGTTAGTCTGTCTATTTATTTGGTATGAGCAAGCGTACAACAACATTCTGATGTGATGATATCAGTGGAGTGCTCGAAAGGAAAGACAAAAAATGAACAGTTCCTCTGAGAATCTGAAAGTGAGTAGTTTTTGACTGCTGAAAAAGAGCTCCAGAAACAAAATTTGTCAATGTGAACTGATGAACATTATAATAGGCAATTGACACCAAAATTGCACTGGCACGAGCTACACTTCTTCGCTATCCTGTGGGCCACCCTGAACATGCTTCCTCACTCAGCGACCTCGGTGTGGGCCTCCGAAGTCGCTTTAAGCTGACAGGCCACCTCGAAGATCTTGAGGAGTCTATTCAATTGAATCAAGAAGCCCTTCTACTTCATCCTATGGGCCACCCTGTACATGCTTCCTCACTCAGCAACCTCAGTCGGGGCCTCCGACGTCGCTTTAAGCTGACAGGCCACCTCGAAGATCTTGAGAAGTTTCTTCAATTGAACCAAGAAGTACTTCTACTTTGTCCCGTGGGCCACCCGGACCGTGGTCCCTCACTCAGTAGCCTCAGTTCGGCCCTCAGAAATCGCTTTCGGCGGACAGGCCACCTTGAAGATCTCAACAGGTGTATTGAATTGGATCAAGAAGCACTTCTCCTTCGTCCCATGGGCCACCATAAGCGTGCTTTGTCCCTCAACAACCTCAGTGCGGGCCTGTACCATCGCTTTCAGCAGACGGGGCACCTTGAAGATCTTGACAGGTGTATTGAATTGGATCAAGAAGCACTTCTACTCCGTCCCGCGGGCCACCCTGGACGTGCTTCTTCACTCATGGGCCTCGGTTCGTCCTTCAGAAATCGCTTTCGGCGGACAGGCCACCTCGAAGATCTCGACAAGTGTATTCAATTGGATCATGAAGCACTTCTACTCCGACCCGTGGGCCACCCTGAACGTGCTTCCTCACTCAACAACCTTGGTCTGGGCCTCCAAAGTCGCTTTCAACTGACAGGCCACCTCGAAGATCTTGAAAAGTTTATTCAGTTGAATGAAGAAGCCCTTGTACTCTATCCCATTGGCTATCTGGACCGTCCTTTTCCATTGAATAACCTCAGTATAGGCCTCCGGGAACGCTTCCAGCTGACAAGCCACATTGAAGATCTTCATGAGTCAATTAAATTGGGTCAAGAAGCACTTCAACTCCGCCCTGTGGGCCACTGGACTCGTGCTTCTTCACTCCAAAACCTCAGTCTGGGCCTCCAAAGTCGCTTTCAGCTGACAGGCCACCTTGACGATCTTGAGGAGTTGATCAAATTGGCTCAAGAAGCACTTCTACTCTGTCCATTGGGCCACCCGGAACATGCTTCTTCACTCAACATCCTCAGTGTGGGCCTCTGGAATCGCTTCCAGCAGGCAAGCTACAAGGAAGATCTTACAGAGTGCCTGCTGGCTTCCAAACAGGCTGCCAATGATCTATATTCTCCTGTATCAGACTGCTTGAAGGCAGTAAAGAACTGGGTAGAATTTACGCTTCCACACCATGATCTTGCTCAATCCAACCTGGATGCATATATCACAGGGCTTTCCTTCATTTCCCGCTCGCTCTCCATGATGCCTATTCTTGCTTTGCAATACCAGCACCTCTTGTCAGTCATAAAGCTACCAGAATTTGTCTCAGATGGGGCATCACAGGCAATTCAACTAGGCCAGCCAGTCCTGGCTGTTGAGATCATTGAACAAGGGCGGGGGTTCCTCTGGTCCGAACTGCGGGGATTGAGGATGCCTATGGACCGTCTCCAGGCTCTGGAACCGTCACTGGCCAATGATTTGATGCAGATTAATCATCAGCTTGAGATACTCTCAACGAAAAATTCTGTTAAACCTTGTCCAGATCTCCTCCTCCAGGCTGGGGCCCACCAGCACCCGAGGGAGGTAGATATGGACTCATTTGGTTGTAACTTGTCTGAAAAGCGCCATTTCTTGAATGCTCAAAGGGACATTGTTGGGAAGATACGCAAAATTCCTGGATTCGAGACATTTTTGGGGAGAAAATTATTTGGAGAACTACAATCTGCTGCAAAACATGGCCCTGTTATTGTGGTCAATTGCAGTAGGCATAGGTCTGATGTGCTCATCATACTGGAACAAGATTCACCTGTATTGATCCCGATGGTAAAGGGTTTTTATGAAGCAACAAAGACCCTTGCGCAGCGGCTCACAGAAGCACGGATTGATATCAAAGTTGCTCCAAAGCGATATAACCATGTCCTTCGGGCTACTCTACAAGATCTATGGGATCTTGTAGTATCCCCTGTTGTTAGCAAGCTCAGAGAGCTCCAGATTCCAGAAATGTCACGAATATTTTGGTGTCCCACTTCTATTTTATCAACACTCCCATTACATGCAGCGGGTCCGGTTTCCCCTGGTACAAAGAAATTCCTTCCTGACTTGTACATTTCATCATACACTCCTACACTCACTGCTCTTATTACTGCCTTCACCACTTGTAAGTCATCTTCTAAGCTACCACGTCTTCTGGTGGCTGGCCAGTATGACAATTCCCTTAGAAATACAAAGGAGGAAATGAAAGAAGTTGTACAGTATAAGAAGCGCATCACTGTGACATCTCTGGAGGGAGCTTCAGCAACCAAAAATGCTGTAGCAAAAACCCTTGTTGACCACGAGTGGCTCCATATTGCGTCACACGGCACGCTTGTCCCTAAAGAACCTTTTGGCTCTTACTTCTCACTTGCTTGTGGCTCACGTTTCACCCTATTGGATATAATCCGCCTAAACCTTCCCAATGCCACCTTTGCATTCCTCTCTGCATGCCATACGGCGGAGCAGTCTGTAGACAGTGTTCACAATGAGGTCATTCATCTTGCAGCTGCAATGCAATTCTGTGGTTTTCGGAGTGTGGTTGGAACAATGTGGGAGATGGCTGATGTAGATGGGCCGGAAATGGTGAAGGATTTTTACTCCTCTGTGTTTTCCAACTTGGACGAAGACCCGTCTCGGTGTAATGAGGTAGGGGTGCAAGCCCGAGCACTGGCTGATGCAATAAAAAAAATGAGAGCAAGGAAGGGAGTAACACTGGAGAGGTGGGTAAATTTTGTTCATATTGGCGCGTGATCCATAATCAGAGGGGCGTGGAGGTAAGTTTTCAGTATGCCCTCTCACAGAGTTGTAAAACTGATGATACTATCTTGTGTTTTTCTAGGCTCGAGTATGCTGTCATTACCCCGCACTATTTGATTAACTTCACGAAGGTCATGATTGGGTCATGATCCAAATCCTTAGTATACTTATAGAATGGTCTTGTACTTGATTTCAATTTCAATTTGAAACGAATTAGTGACACTCATTCAAGGGGGTACCAAAAAAATAATTAATTACACGATGCCGAAAAACATTTTAAGGCTTCTGGTGGGCCAACCAACCAACCACGTGATCGCAGATCTGCCTTATATAGTAATAATCTTATCTGTGATGTGTCATGTCATTACAAATCAAGATAAGATATGAACATGATCTGATCTACACAAGCTTATGACCCGTGACTACGTCACGGAGATCAAGGAAGGAGGTGATGGTGGTACCATTGAACCTGGAATACCTGGGTTCTGTCAGAGGTAAATGCAACACACATTGCGCTGCACCTGTGTACCATAATCTATAGATGCACCCAGCCCTGGACTCTGCTGTGGCAGAGAGATTTGCTGGAAATAAGTAAAAGATGAGCATACGCAGCTTTACAAATCCAGAAGAGTACAAATTGCTGGCTATATGATGCACTCACCCTAACCATGCTTGATTCTGGAGTGAAAAGATAAAATCCTGCTCAAATACATGCGGATGATTGGTGCTACTGGGAGTTGTACATGTGATGGCAGCCAAATGGTACTGCAATTGAAGGTTATCAACCTTGCAGAGACCCACAAAAATTCAATTGTTTTGGTGATGATAGCTACTACAGGGGAGCTCCAAAGCAGGCTTTCAAGTTTCAAGGGTTGAATTTTTGAAGCATTTCAATCTACTAATGAAAACAACTTCAAGAAGAGCCTTGCCTTTATTGATGATCAAGGACTCGAGATCTGGTTGGGGATCTGGGCGGCGGGATGTACGCCTGCAGGTAGTCCACAGAAGGAACAGCTTCTGTATTTGTACATGAGATACTATTGAGCCAGATGAACCTCATACCAAGCACGGCCCAGAACCATATTGTTGCTACAGATCACTGCGCAAATTGTGGAAAGAGGTCAAAGCTTGCGAGGTGTGGTACATATTTGAAAGCTTCTATTAGATTGTCAGGAAGCGGATTCTGGGAAGTATGTTTCCCGCCTTTGTTTATCTTGTGATGCTGCTGGATGACTTATCATTGTGTTATCCAGAAAACATGCCTAAGTTGTACAAATCAAATTCAGTCAATCGGGAAGCTCTTCTTTTCTTCCTGTCTAACATATGATTGTTTACACTTACTTACCTTTCTCAGAGTAGTAGATCTACAAACATCTACAGTAAAATATGAACATACAGGTTTATACGGTATTTGCAGTAAGTTTACAGCATGGCGATTTACACGGATCCGGTTCTGCCGGCAGCCGCGCTAGATCTGCTTAGTCACTATTACCAATCAAATTTAAGCGCCCCGACCGAATTTAAAGTATAGGATCTCCACTAGACTGTGACTAGTACCTATGTATATAGTATTGTACAGCTTAATCTTGTAATTACAATCCCCAATCTGCACAATAATGATAAATAGTGCCCATGTAACTACTCAAAACCTTCTGAATCACTGGAAGAGGTTGTAAGTATGGCGCATACTCACACGTGCTCTTGCACTGCCACTGTCCGTATATACAACGATTCGTAGATTAGACCACCATCCCAGATAACCCCGTATAACAACTATTACCATCGCGTATTCTCCTGTTGCCTGAAGCCTAGCTTCGCCTCTGGAATATAACGTGGTCCTGTCAATGCGTGCATCCGTTCGTTAGTGTTCTGTCGGGACTGAACGACAGCCTTTCAGAGGTGCGTAAAAAATATTTTAGTGGGCTCCCGGCACCAACCAACCACCCATCGGGGTGTAACGGACCGCAATCCTGGTACCCCCTTGCAATCATTGGTACCCGAGTACAATAGTCAGTTCACTCTCCAAATTTAAACAGTCTAACAGATGTGAGTACTTAATCGGGAAGGGTTCAGTAGGCTGAAACATTGAAATTCGGAATGCGCGTCCAATCAGGCTCTTTCCTTCTGACCAACGCAACACAAGTTGGCACTCTCCTTGTCTCTTGCGTGCCCATTTTTCCTTTTAACACTTCTTTTGTTTGATTAGTCTTTGCCTGTTAGAAGCACATACTCACCATAGTTCTAACTCAGGTAGAACTCTGGTGAAGTCCATATGCCCTCAATCTACAGAACAAATCACTGTAGTTGTATCTCTATTCCTCTAAGAATTTATTAAAAAATAGTGCACGCACTACGTAAGTCGCCCGAACAATTGCTTGTTTGTCCAACAAAGAGCAAACATATCCATGTTCGCGCCTACCGCTCCCTTTATGATGCATGATCCCTTACTTTCCACCCATGAAAAAGCACATCTGCTACTAGGAACATCTCTTGAGTATGAAGTGAATAGCATAAGTAGGGGTATTCTTGCATGCACTGACCCCCTAGATATCATAAACTCTGGCGTTACCTCCTGTAATGCGAGACGTGTACCCGTCAACTGGATGACTGTGATCAACGTTGGGAGGGTAAACCTAGGGAGAAGAGGCGAAGAGGGTGATGTCGACGGTTAGAGCTACGGGGTAAACAACAATGGCCCAATTGTTGGACTTCGTCATCTATCATCTTCATTATACTTACTATGGAACAGTCTTCTCACTTTGTTACTATCTATGGAACATTCTCTCTCACTGTAACTACTGGTATGTGAACTAGTTGTACTATCTTTATCATGCCCACTCGACATTGCTTTATTATTGTGCTCTCGTCTATTCTTACTTACTTACCTTGTGCTCCATTCCACTCTCGTCTTATTACTCTCACTCTGTCTGTGAACGCTTCACATGTTGTACTTATTATTAACTCGCTGGACTCGTATTTAAGCCTGTATGTACTTGTGGAATATCAAGTTGTGTTTTCTCTGTCTGTGTCTGTGTCTGGACCTTCGTCTCCTCTGTGTCTGTGTGACCAGAGCCAACTAACAGTGTTGAGTACACTGTCTGCTTTATTGATCAACCTCTAATAGGTTATGGGCCCCGAGCCTAACCATTGACGCCACCATCCCAGTACACCATTGTTGATGTCACAACAACCCAGCTCATCGAAACCATCCACACGAGCTTCAGCCACAACTAAGCCAGTTGCCGCCACAAACCCAGAACTCCCTTGCCCCTTGAAAGCACACCTTTGGGATACAATAGAATATCAAGATTGCTACAGCGATCTACAGACAGGACAGTGGGAATTTTGCAATCGGAAAATCTGTCCGAACAGATACGACGTACCCAGTCCTACAAAGGATATACCAGAACAAGCTAAAAGAATTGAAAAATCACAGGAGAAAACAGCGGCACCTAAACCATCAGTACCAACATCGCCACCACAGCAGCCACCCCAGAAGATATCAAAGGCATCATCTCAAGCATCTCAGCGTGCAGCACAGCCGCAGCCACCACCGCCGCCGCCTCCAACACCACCAGCTCCAGAACCGATATCATTCGGTGCAACAGAATCAGATCACAGGACTCCTTTGATCCCAATAGCAGATTTACCTCATAGCTCACCACCATCTGACGGAGACGATCCAGGATCATCAGACGAAGAAGAATCAGATAGCCACTCATCTGACGACAAGATGTCCAAAGCACTGAAAGCATTTGACAAGGTCACCACCCTTAAACCGGATGGATCGAACTGGGACACATGGAAAAGCCAAGTAGAATTAGCTGCAAAGTCCATAAATTACAGCCAATACCTCACATGGAATCCCCATGAAGCAACAGACACACGAGAAGCCGGCAATACAGGAGATAAATCATCTGATACAGATTTGCTAAATGCTTTAATTGGCAGATTATCGGATGGCATTTTCCGAAGGTATAGAAATTATACCAACACTCATGATGTGTGGACAAATTTAATCGCTGATTTTGACTCCAAAAATGCGCTCACGGAAACACACCTACAGAGACAGCTTCACACCATGCGTTGCTACGAGCCATCTAGGGTTAATGAACACCTAGACACTATGTTGGAAATCCGAGACAGTCTTGAAACCCGCGGCATTGAATTTAGCGATGAAATGTTCAACAACACCATTATATCCTCTATCCCCAATCAATTCAGACCCACCATTAACGCACTTGTTGTAGTCACATCTCGAACCAACAAGAAACTTGCAACACAGGAATTGATTGCCACCATTCGTGCAGAAGCACAGGGACACGTACGTAGTACTAGTCATCACAACAAGGGGAAAAAGGAATCGGCTAATTATGCAGGAAATTCCCAAGGTCGAGGTGGATTCCGAAGTCGAGGATTTTCTCAGAGGGGATTTTCTAGGGGCTGAGGAAACTCGAAACCAAGCGGACCTAACAGGTCTACTTCCGCATGTTTTAATTGTGGAGAGAAAGGACATTTTGCGAGCACATGTCCATTGCCAAAACGGCCACAGGCTAATCAAGCCAATGAGAGTAGGGAAACTCACGAGCCAAAAGAGGGGAAGAAATCAGATGGAAACTGGAGATCTAGGCCAAAGGGGAAGGAAACCGCATCTTCATCACAGATTGAAGAAGTCCCAGAATCATCTTGGGCAGCCATTGAGTTGTCATCGGACACCAGCTTCGTCTTTCCTCCCACCAAATCCTACACTGAGCTTGGAAACTCGACGGCATCTTTCCAGATGTCCCCAAATACAGCAGAAACATATCTCACATTTGATTTCAATGATATTGCTGATGAACATGAAACAGCAATGATGGGAGCACATAGCCGAGGGGCTATACTATTTGATTCTGGATGTTCGAGCCATATGACTCCTATGGAAGACAGCCTCCAAGATCTAAAGTCTATTCCGACTAAAGTCATTTAAGCAGCCAATGCCGGAACTTTTAATTCTAGCATGGCAGGTACACTTCATTTGGATTTTCCAATTGATAACCACAGCAATACTTGAACTGTCCCGCTCCATAATGCCCTCCTATGCCCCAACATTCCCAACACTCTTATTTCCTTGGGAAAACTTGATGATGATGGATACAATATCCACATTGGGAATGGTTTACTCACCATGACTGACCCCAGCAACAGGATCGTTGCACGTATTCCGAAGATCCATGGACTCTACCAGATTCCCATGGAGGAACATGCTTATGTTGCCAAAGATCGACTGGTATCACTCTATGACGCCCACTGCATCTTAGGCCATCAGAACTATGCTTATATTAAGCATTTATTCACACACAACCAGATCAATGGGATGAGATTGGATAAATCTTACATGGACGAGCCGGAATGCCATACATGCTTGCTAGATAAGGCAGCAAGATTTCCAATTGCCAAATTACGGTCTTCTCCACGAGCGGAGAATTACGGAGATGTTTTTCACATGGACGTTTGGGGACCCGCATCAGTTCAGACCATCAACCGCTGCACTTACGCCCTCACCATAGTCGACGAGGCGACTCTATGGTTAGAGGAACCATTGCTGAAAAGCAAGGATGAAGCATTCACCCAGTACATCATTATTCAAACAAATCTCCAGACTCAATATGGCATCACTGTTAAAATTCTTCACTCTGATCGAGGGGGAGAGTTTCTTAGCCAAGAATTCAACCAGTACCTGGAACGACTTGGCACCCAGCGGAGATTAACGGTACGAACATAACGGCATGGCGGAACACACCCATCGGACTCTACTGAATGCAGTACAAAGTCTAATCATTTCATCAGGCCTTCCTAAATGGGTATGGGCATTTATGATGAAGTACGTGGTTTATATTTGGAATAGGACACCAAAGAAGGGAATTAATATGGCGACACCATATGAAAAACGGTTCAATCAAAAACCCAACATTTCTAATTTTCAAATCTTCGGGAGCATAGTGTATGTAAAGAAGGAGAAAGAACCTGGAAAATTTGAACCACAGGCACAAGAAGGAAGATGGATAGGTATAGACATGGAATCTAACGGATATTTTATCTATTGGCCACAGCAACGAACAGTTACCACAGAACGAAATGTAACAATTTCCAACAGGCAGATCCAACTCATTGAGGAGGAGGATGGAAATTTGGAAAATTTGGAAACATCAGTCACTGAGTCGGAACAGCCTATTATTCCTGTACCTGATGAAATTGCAGAGCCCATCCCGCCGGAACAACTTACCGGAAAACGTGTCAGGCGACCCACTCAGAAAATCAGGGATATCATTGAAGGATCAGCAGAGGGTAACACAGAACTCCGATACCTCACAGCATCGCTTGCACAAGTCACATCTGAAATTGAATCAGATCCTTTATCAGTTGCAGAAGCTATGCGCCAACCTGACTGGCCAAAATGGCAAGAAGCCATGAATGAAGAGATATCCAGACTTAACCAGCGTGGAACTTACAATATAGTCGCGGCACCATCAGATGCAAACATTCTCACATCCAAATGGGTTTATCAAACCAAGAAGGATGAACAAGGACGGCTTCCTAGTCACAGAGCCAGACTTGTGGTGCAAGGATTTAATCAAATCCCAGATGTTGATTATTTTCCAGATGAAACTTTCGCATCAGTTGCCAAACTTGCATCAGCCAGAACTATTCTCAGCATCGCAGCTGAACACAGCTGGATTATTCATCAGATGGATGTCAAATCGGCATATCTCGATGGCAAACTCGACGACAGTGAAAAGATCTACATGAAGGCACCAACCGGCATTAATCTAGGTGTAAAACCCGGACAAGTACTTTGACTCAAACTTGCATTGTATGGACTTAAACAAGCAGGTCAAAGATGGTATTTGCGATTCAGAGAAATCATGACGAAGCTAGGCTTCAAACAGTCAGATTTTGATCATGCCGTATTTTATCGCACCGATCCATTCACAATCATTTTCATCCATGTGGATGATATGACATTGGTTACCAAAACTCTGGAAATTATGACACAGCTGAAGAAATCTATCAGCGCAATTATCGAAGTCACAGATCAGGGCGAAATTCATTGGCTACTTGGAATCGAGATTCAGAGATCACTTCACAGCAGATCTATCTGTTTATCAAAGCGATCATACATTGATGCTATTCTTAGCCGCTACGGATTCTCTGACATAAAGCCACTCTCAATTCCTTTTGACCCTCATATTCATCTCACCAAAGACCAGATGCCACAGACTGTGGAGGATATCGCCGCAATGCGGGATAAGCCTTACCGAGAAGCACTTGGTGCTCTCCAATATCTTTCCATTGCCACACGACCCGACATCACCTATACGGTTGCCATTCTTGCCCAATTCTCGCAGAATCCAGGCATCACTCATTGGAACAGACTTAGGCATGTATACGCTTATCTGAAATATACCCGGGATTATTGGCTGACTTCAGGAGGAGTGCAGAAACATCCTGTCGAGGGATTTACGGATGCTGATGGAATGTCCCAAGAGGACAGACATGCCATATCAGGATATGTTTTTATGCTCAATGGAGGAGCAGTATCATGGTCATCAAAGCGACAGGACACCATCTCTCTATCCACTACAGAAGCAGAGTACGTCGCTCTCACGCATGCAGCCAAGGAAGCAATTTGGCTTCGAAACCTCATCTCTGAGTTGTTCACTCCAATCGCCGGACCTATCACTCTCCACTCGGACAACCAATCGGCCATCGCTTTAGCGAAAGATGACAGGTTTCATGCGCGGACCAAACACATTGATATACGGTATCATTTCATTTGGTATGCTATTGAAGAAGGTAACATTCGACTTACTCTCCAACCGAGGACATGACGGCAGACATTTTCACCAAGGCTTTAACTTCAGCAAAAGCCAAACACTTCGCATCGTCTATGGGACTTGCAAAGGTTTGAGGAGGAGTGTTGGACTTCGTCATCTATCATCTTCATTATACTTACTATGGAACAGTCTTCTCACTTTGTTACTATCTATGGAACATTCTCTCTCGCTGTAACTACTGGTATGTGAACTAGTTGTACTATCTTTATCATGCCCACTCGACATTGCTTTATTATCGTGCTCTCGTCTATTCTTACTTACTTACCTTCCTTGTGCTCCATTCCACTCTCATCTTATTACTCTCACTCCGTCTGTGAACGCTTCACGCGTTGTACTTATTATTAACTCGCTGGACTCGTATTTAAGCCTGTATGTACTTGTGGAATATCAAGTTGTGTTTTCTCTGTCTGTGTCTGTGTCTGGACCTTTGTCACCTCTGTGTCTGTGTGACCAGAGCCAACTAACAGTGTTGAGTACACTGTCTGCCTTATCGATCAACCTCTAATACCAATGGTAAACGGACCTAATCTAAAGCAATCAGTCATTAACCGGCCTCGCACAGGACGGTCGCCAGTATGTTTATCCGCTTAGTGTGGTAATGTAGTGTATTGCTAAGCCAGTCAAGATGCAGGTTGATGAGAGGGACGACTGAGTCACGTGCTGTTGGGGAATAATGTCCACAGAAAGAGCATTCCTCCTTCTTGGAAAGGTCATGTGAGAGACACACCCAGGCATGCCGATACGCGCATGAACCTTTTTGACCTACCTTCTGCAAACCCAGACCGGAGGAAACAAATTAGCGTGAGCTGCACAGTAATATTTAATGCTAAAAAGGCAAGTCCTAAAACGACTTTTCATCGACATCATTGGCATCCATCAACGTTTCAACAGGAGGGCAGCACATACCCACTGTGTATTGTTCGAGAAATATGCCAACGCCGAGCGCAAATTCATAAAGCAAAGAGATATCAAGGGGTTTGAGGCCATCGGGGATGTGTTCGAGGATGATTGACGAGTACTTGAGTTTTGACGTACAGATGTCAGATGCGTTGCAACTTGCAAGGAGAAGGCGTCGATGTTCCATGATACAAGAGAAAGTGTTGGTGTTGGGAAGATGTGGATGTTCGTTGATGTGGAAGAAAGCTTTTGATTCAGCTGGCTCTCTGCGTTTGTCTAAAGAATGGGTACCTGGGTTTCCGGCTTTGGTTGAAGCAGCTGGTGGCAGAAAGAGCGCGACAGATGAGGGCATAGTCGATTGATCAAGAAGCGTAGAAATGACAAAACAGTAACGAAACTCCGGTTCAAGGCGCAAATCGGTTAAAATCGGATGTCTCCCTAACCCTATAATGTGGTTCAAAGCTGAACCAAATAAAATTTATTTATTTTTGAGTGGAAAATAGCGTGACAGGGCTTTTGGGGAAATTTACCCGCGGTTTGCCAGGCTCTCCCGACGTCCTCTTTACCTCCTGCTTCCTTCTTACATCGACATACCGCCACCTGTGCTTCCTTCCTCTCTTGAGCTGTCTTTTGTGCCATGGAATGTACTTCGGGGACCTGTATATTCAATTCCTCTGAACTTTTCCGTGAAGGTCGTTGTAAGTTGCAAAATACGAAGTGCAATTAGCTGGTTTCAAGAGAAATCAGCGCTATATTCACTCCGAGGAGCAGCCATGTGTTGGTATGAGCCGAGATGCTGTACGTAGTTTACGGTCCGTAGTCACATGTTAAATCACTTGCTTGTCTTAATACCACGTCGTCGTTTATCGTTCGCGTCCTTTTGTGGATATCCCGGGTCTAAAGTTTAACAGGTTATGGGCAAGTGTTAACCACTGCTCTGCTGCTCAACTATTTCCTAGGTCTTTTCCTATTGTTAGCTGTCACGATCAGCACCTCCCTTTTTATTGCCTGCTGTCACGATCAGCTACCTCTATCCCATCCTTTCTCATCCACCATCTTATTCTATCATGGTCAAACCTTCTGATATCGTCAAACTCACGGGTACTAACTACTGGACCTGGAAGAACCAAGCCCAAGCTTTATTGCTTGCAGGAGGGTACTGGAATGCTGTTGATCCCTCAGTACCTGTCCCAAATGGTGCTGTACAAGCCAGAGCTTGGACTAGTGACAATCTGAAAGCTTATGGGATGCTCTACCTCACATTGAGCCCAGATGTCTGCATCAAGGTAGACAATGTAGGTGTTTCAAACAGTGGCCGTCTTCTTTGGGCACAACTTGAAGCCTTCTATACACGATCAGACCCTGCTACTTGTTCGTTACTCATGTCCCAGTTCCAATCCATCACCCATGACATTCGGAAACCCGCCAATACTTTCCTTCAGCAGGTGCTCAGCATTGAGCGTCAGCTTCATGCTATCGCCGTTGCCCTTCCTACTTCTTTCGTTCAGGATAAAATCCTGGGTGGTCTCTCTGCGGTTTATGGTCCTATCATCACAGTCCTACAGAATGAATCGCCTCAGAAATCTGTTGCTGACATGATCACTACGATTAATGCCTGGGAGCTTAGTGACCTGCGGAAACGGGATTCCTTGATCAAGGTTGCACGTTCTGGGGGTGATTGGGTTCCTGCTCTGCCTTCTCCCAATCATGGGGGTGAGAGTGAAGAAGCACTTTACACTTCTCAATCCCGTCCTCGGCAGTCTTCTCGTTTTTAACCCATCATCTAACTCATCGACTCTAGTGTTACTCATTCTTTTGAGGAGTTGAATCTTGCAGATGCAGCTACCTTGAGCGAGATTGAGGCGGATGAATATGAAGGTTTTTAGTCAATTATCTCTTTTCATTTTTACTGCTTTTAGTCATCTGGTGATTCAGATTATTGAACAGTTTACTTTCTATGTAGATATAGTTTCTGGGGGTGTCTCGACTCAGGGGGTGTGTTGGTATGAGCCAAGACGCTGTACGTAGTTTACGGTCCGTAGTCACATGTTAAATCACTTGCTTGTCTTAATACCACGTCGTCGTTTATCGTTCGCGTCCTTTTGTGGATATCCCGGGTCTAAAGTTTAACATTCCTGATGTGTAGGGATGTTACTCGGGAGAGTATTGGTGAGCGCATTAACAGTAGTGGCAGACAAAGACATAGTTGAGCAATTCGGGGGCCCGATAACCTGTAAGAGCTAACGAAGTACGCAGTAAGCTACAGCTCAGAGATAAGAGAACACTCTGTATTGATAAATACCTAACAAAGTATGCAGTAAGCTACAGCTATGGACCTCGTCAGTAAAAGTAAGTATAAAGGAAGTAAGTAGGCTCACCTCAGAGATAAGAGAACACTCTGAGGGAGCCAATACGAAGTATCTACAAATATAAGTAAAAGATACGCGGCCTCCGCAGGCGGTGCAGAAATACAAATAGGCTATGAAACAAGGTACAAACATATAATAGTGCATGTTTAAAGATAGGATCAAGAAATATACCGCAGGATGAGACGCTTTGTGGAGTAATGGCCCGAAATACCTAGTCCGGCACTCGGAAAGTCCAATCCTAGTGATCAATCCCGATGATGTCACCGCATTTATGGAAAATCGCATGACATCATAAGAATCAATTCCAACACATGAGGAAAAATAAGAAGTAATGCCCAAAAAGCCTTACATCTTGGCTCCACACTCATATTTAAGTTGTCACATTTGGATCAAAACTCATTGAGATATAGTGAATTGAATTTGATAACTCATGTGGACAATTTTTTGAACTTGTGTTCTAATATCTTTGCTCCGCAATTGTGAGCCCTCATTAATGACATCATTGCTCCAACTGTATGATAATGTAATGTAGATGTCATAATGATGTCATATAAGTTGTCTGAAGCATATCTCACTGATTTGTGGTTCCAACAAAATTATGAGACCTCTCACATCCCCACAGAATGAGAATGTCCTCTCTCTGCTTCAAACTGGCGCTTCTACCAGGGAAATTTCTGCTAAAACAGGGGTATCCAGGTTGAAGATTGCTTATATGACAAAAGAGGCACTTCCAGACAAGGAGAGCCATCCAGCAGGCTGCCCTAGAAAGCTCTCTACTACTGATGAACATGCTGTTGTGGATTAAGTGATCTGGTTACACTTGTGCACTCGGTTGTTAGACCTTTAGTACAATTGTCTGGGTCTCCCCCAGGACCTCTACAGTATTTATACTACTTACAATACCTTCTAGAATATTCTACATAGTACTGGTAAGTAGGCTGAGTATGTAATGAGTAATACTAACAAAAGTACTAGAACATTCCAGTACAGACTCAAATCTACAACACATGCTGTCATCAAGAAAATCTCTACTGGCAGAGCCAAGAATGCAGCAGAGGTTTCTAGAAACATTGCTCCACTCCTTCCCCATCCAGTCTCCACACAGACCATCCGAAACACCCTTCACAAAGCCAGTATACAGCCTCATAAAAAGCAGAAAAAGCCAAAGCTCACCCCTGGTCATAGGAAAGCTCGTTTGGCATTTGCTCAGAAGTATCTGGAATGGACCATAGATGACTGGAAGAGGGTTATCTGGTCAGATGAGACCAAAATCAATAGATATGGGTCAGATGGGCAGCAGTATGTATGGGGAAGAAAGGGAGAATCAGTAGGAGACAGAGCCATTGAGGAAACTGTAAAGTTTGGGGGAGGAAATATCATGGTGTGGGAATGTATGGGGTGGGAGGGTGCAGGGAATTTGGTGGAGGTTGAGGGGAGGATGAATGGGGAGCAGTATGTTGACATTTTGGATGGGAATCTTGTGAAAAGCATGAAAAATCTGCTGCTTTGTCCAGAGACAGCCATCTTTCAACAGGATAATGATCCTAAACACACCTCCAAAGTTGCTACCAAGTGGTTTGATGACCATAATATCAACTGTATGGATTGGCCCCCACAGTCTCCTGATCTTAATCCCATTGAACATCTCTGGATAACCCTCAAAAACAAACTTAATGAATATGAAAAGCAACCCTCTGGTGCTTGGGAGTTGTGGGACAGAGTAGCAGAAAAATGTCAAGAGATCACAGAGGAAGACTGAGCTCAGGACACAGATATAATAATTATCTACTTGTTATTATAGTAACTACATTGTATGATTATTTAAATTTTATTGTTATAACAAGACGGCATAATAATAATTCTATTGTAATCCCGCAGGCGCGTAAACTTTGGGCCTGCCTCGTTTACGCTAGCAGAATGTACCTAACCCCTAACCGCTAAATTTCGCGCTTCGGGCGAGCCGCCTTCGGCGGCGCCTAACCCTAAACCCTAACCGCTAACTTTCGCGCTGCGCGCGAGCCGCCAAGCCCTAACCCAAACCCTAACCCTAACATCGCGCGCGCCGCCTATGGCGGCGCCAAACGCTAACACAGGCCCACCAAGCTTTTAATAAAACGGAGAAATAATAAAACATTACCAGCCAGGATCAAACCAGCAACCTCCCGATCAATGCCAGAATAACATCGCGGCAGCAGCAGAACCACTCTGCCATATGCACATGAGAATCTTTGATCAGCATTCAACTATAGAACACCTGTCATTCATATCAATTGCTATTAACAATAAATAATTGTAAAATCTCTGGACTTGTTATAACAAGTTGATAATTATTAAAAGCGTGTTGGATAATGGAAGACTGTCAGAGGCTAATTAGGAGCATGCCTAGAAGGCTCAAAGCAGTTGTGAGTGCACACGGGGGTCATACCAAGTATTAAACTCCTTATTCAGTATATCAAGTTGTATATCAAAAAATTGTCCACATAAGTTGTTAAATTCAATTGTCTATATCTCAATGAGTTTTGATCCAAATACCATAATCCGGATAGGCGCATAGAGCCAAGATACAGGGCTTTTAGCCACCACTGGTAACTTTTTGGTATATGCAATATATATCTCAGAAATTCAGGACCTTTATAAAATTGTCAAACATATGGACAATTTTTTGAGCCATTGTATCAAATTCAGAGTCTGGGCCGAAATGGCCAATGTTTTGATATCAATGTTAGGCCATCATGCGAACAAAGCGGAGGTAATACAGGCGTTGTATGGGCATGTCTGATTTGGGTTTCAGTGAACACAGCACTGGGAGAAGTCCTCCAAGTGGTATGAACACTATGTATGTATCATGCAAGGACTATCCAGTAGTGGGCTTTAAGTCTAGTTTTAGACTCAAAAAGTCTCGGGGTGTATCAACGCCAAAGTTGATATCAAGGTGAGAAGTAATTCTATTATCTTTTGAAACATTTTCTAATATTTTTCTTGAGAACAAAACCTACAATACTAAGCTTCCATTTGGTTGTGAAGGCATAGCTCACATCTTAAGACTTAAGGTTTTCTCTACTAAAGGTGGTGCTAACATTGAAATCTTTCGTGAGATTGTCAATGTAAGGAAGATTGCACCCACTACAATTGCTTTAATGATTACCTTCATAAGTTCATACCTTCTTTTGTTTGCAAGACTAAATTTTCTTTATCTATATGTAGATTGAGCATGCAATTCAAGAATACGCTGAAGGAGTTCATAGACATGCTGAGTTTTCTGATACAGCTAGACCTCGGTATGTTATGTTATGTCAACTTTTCTTGTACAACCACTGATGGGTTCTTTAGTTACTGTTTCCATTTATCATCTTTTCAAAGAATTGCCAAGGAAGCTCCAATCCGGGCTGACAATTTTGCCACAAGCTTTACAAGCTCATTCTGTGAGCGATTCTTATTAATTTGGAATAATATTCTTATATCTTTGCAGCACACAATCAAACAAAGAATTCTTGCTTGATGTTGAGGCAGATGATCTCACCAAAGTTTAGAGATGTCCACGAGTCCAGGTCTTTACAGGTACTCGCAGGTAAGATCTGTGGGAAAACCTGCAAGTATGTGACCCGTGGATCCCATGATCCGTTTCCCACGGGTCCGGCGCAGGTCACAGGTCAGACTTTGGAGAATTTCAGCTGACTTGCAGGTACTTGCGGGTATTTTTATGACTTGTACAAGCAATGTAAACCCATACATTTGTTAATTAGTGCTCAAAATTTATAGTACAAGCAACAATATTTGTCAGTTAACACTCAAAACTTACAGTAATTCATAGTATCATGTTTATTATAGTACTTATCAAGTACTGGCACATATGTTTGAGGTTGTAGACAGCTCACGACGTATGGCGCTAATTTAAGCGCCCCTTTGCCGTGAGCTGTCTACAATGTAAAACCTTTGTGTCAGTACATATGTACTTCATAACTAAGTATGAAATAATAGTAGACAGTTATAGTACAATGTTTTATAAATGGTATGTATCATAAAACAGGTAAGTACTTTATTAATGATTATTAGTACACTCTTTGGCATAAATACATAAATACACAAATACCTGCAGGTACTTGCGAACTCGCAGGTAAATTACCTGCGAGTCAAAGATCCGTTTCCCACGGATCTTCCGCAGGTCACAAGTCAAGGCTTTTGGGCCACAGGTACTTGCGCGCCGGATCCAAGTATACTTGGATTAGGACTTGTGGACATCTCTACCAAAGTTGACATTGGAGGTTTGGAAGCTGAGGCTGCTGCCCACAGAGTTGCCTCACCTCTTCCATCATCATCTCCCTCATCCCCTGTTTATTCTGGAGTGTCTTTTTAAGGATTATGGCTTCAAGGATCATTTAAAATTTCCATTCTTTTGACTAAATTGATCAATTATTCCTGCTCTTTTGCCTTATCCTTCTTTTTTTGTCTGTTTCTGTATTTATTGGGGGTAGTGTAGTCATTGGCTTTAATCAAGATGATGCATCCTTTAATTTCATTATGTAGTTAGAGTACTTAGGTAGTCTGAAGCTCAAATACAATCGTTGATTTTGTTTTATTAATCTGATTGATCATTTAAGAAGTGCAATGATTGTTGCCATGTCTTCATAAGTGTAACTTTGAGTTCACTTGCAGTGGACTTTATAATATGACTGATAACTTTTAACACTATGCAATGTCACAGGCAGCTCTCATTAGGGTTAGCACTTTGTAACATAGAGAGCTGTCTGGGACATTGCCAAGCATGGGAAGCACATAGTTAGGGTTAGGGGTTAGGGTTAGGGTTGAGAATATCAATGGGGTGCAGGGGCTTGCCCCTGCTAGTGTTAGGTTAGGGTTAGGACTAGGCCAACCTAACCCTAATTTAGGGGGTGACCCTAACCCTAGCCCTAACCCACTAGCCCTAACAGCCACCCTAACCCTAACCTACCCTAACCCACCCAACCCTAACCCTAACCATGATCCTAACCAACCCTAACCCCTAACCTGAGACAACCTAACCCATTCAGGTTGGCAGCCTCAATATTAAAGTCATGTGATGATATCGAATCAGCCGTTCTCTTTGTACATAATTCTTACCTGTTATCAGTGGTATTATAATACATGACCCCCCTACTCTCCTTATCAGTCATATTACTATAATACCACCTCCCCTAGGTCTTATCGATGATATTATAATACACTACTGATAAGTTATTGGTTGGTATTATAATAAAACTAAAGCACCAGCTGCTTATAGATCTTTACCACCTCAATGAAGCTGGTCTCCAGTTTCAGGACATTGATAATGTTGACAAGCAGGATGATGGTGCTGCTTGTCAAATCTTTCATGTCAATGTTCTTGAGTTAATGACAGAGACTAGCAATGATGAGTGAAAGATCTGTCCAGGCTTTGAGGGATCCTTTGTTTACCTCTTTGTCCAAGGTGAGTTTGTAGTGGTTGCCCTTGATAAATAATTGTTCTGATTTCAATGCAATAGGCACCCTTTTTGAGGCCTGGATGAGCTCAACAATGTCTATCGAAGATTGTGTTCTGGCAGCTTTTTGTGCACAGTTCTGGTTGAACTTCATCTATTATCATATTGTTGGTCTTTCAGAGAAATTTCCAGATCTCTATTCAACAAAAAGGTTGTTTATCTCACCAGCTAGCTTACGCATATTCAACTGCCTCTGTAAAAGACTGTGATACTCTGGTGCTTCTGACACTTGCATACTCAGAGTATTACCCAACCATCCCAGTTCACTTTTGTCTCATTTCCACAGAGTGGGTCGAGCACTTCTTTGGGGTTGCTCGTGACATGCTCCCTAACTTCTCATATGCTGAATTTTTGAAGATTGTTCAGCATGTTATGCTTCAACAACACATTTTAGAATCCGGCTTGGTCACATTCAAGTGTTCAAAGGATTCTGCTTCAGGTTATCTCTTTGACGAGATAGCTGATCTCTGAGCTAACTCTTCTGAGCCAGTACCTTCAGCCAACATCTCTTGCTTGAATCTAGACACTCTGGTCACTATGGCATACAATGAAGCTGTTCATCTCTGCCATGACATTCTTTTCATACCTGCACACAGAAAACCCTCATTTGTCAAGCAGCCTTTGTTACACCTTGCATCAGAGCAGATGTATCAGCCGGTTGGTGAAGGCGAATCACTCTCTGACTTTGAATCCAATGATGAGATATGCAAGGACAAGGATGACAGCATCTTTGACTCGTAAAGTGAAGAGGATGTGCTAATCATAACTGATGCTGACAACGACAGTACCAATGCACGCAAGAAAGCCAATTATATCGCTGGGATTACTGCCAAGGATACAGCAAAATACTCGGCATTATGTGCTGACTTCAAAGATTTTGTTCCTGAAAATAATCTTCAGGACCTTGACATTGGTATGCCATTACCCGGCGCTGCTTTGTCCATTCTCTCAGCATCAAAATCAGCACCTTCGCTCCCTGAATCACTCTCTGTAATCAAAGTCAGCAAATTAGTGGATTGCAGTATGTCAAAACTCTCAGTCTCAGCTTGCATTCAGGAGTGAAAGGTGTGGCAGTCAGCAATGTACAGTAAAGCTGAGTGAAAAGTTTGCTCTGGGAAAGCTCTTGTCGTCGACGACAAAGATCTCGCCAAAAGAGGCATCTCACAGGTTGCACATTGCTCAGGACTTGAATGCAGATCTGCAGAGCCAACAAAAAAAAAACCAGTGGCAACAGCAATGGTTGGAGGCTGCAAAGAGTATTGAGCAAGCCGAGGGACCGTTTGATGGGTCTCATTCTGATATCACAGGAGTCACATCACCTGATACCCAATTCCAAGGTGCAACTCCGGACACTGGATCCTTGGCGGTATTTGGGTATTTACGTGTAGGTATGCGAAAGGTGCTATAAAACAACCTAACAAAAACACTACCGTACCTAACCAGACTATCAATATGTAAGGGAGCGAGGGCGGGTTGTCAGAGATTCCCCGAGGGAAAGTCTTGTAATATCGGATGTACGCGCACGACTGCTCCAGGTTCAAGACTGTAGCGCTAACGTGGGTAACTAAGCTTAGACAACTATTAGAACTAAGTCGAGAGAAGCCTAGTTGGGGTGTACGAGTGTACGAGGGAACCAGGTGTGTATGTCCAAATCAATTAACCAAAACCAAAGCCAATACAACAAAACTAAGATTCTCCTAGGCAAACTCTGGCTCTAGCTAGAATAGTAATCTCGAGGTTTGTCAACAACCCTAGGCAAACTCTGGCACTAGCTGCTGTGACGCTGTAAAGTCCTTGACCAAACTCTGGGCCAAGCTACAATATTGTGAGTGAACTTAATCACTAGGAACTCGTACCACAATCTTAGTGGCTTGTCTAACTTTGTGAAGAAGTCAACTAAGGAACCCTCACTCTGGAGCTGAATAATCCCTTACTAGAAGCCATCCCCTCTAAGGAAGCAACTAGATTTGAGTTGATCTGGAGTTCGAGAGAACTCTACACACTTAAATTTGATCAAGATATAAATGGGCTTTGCGAAGCGCGTGAAGTTTATTACTTTCTTAAGATAACCAAGTCAGGAGGTGTCACACTACTGATCCCGTGGGGACGTTCTACAGAGCACTGGTCTTAGCAGTCAAGTCGAGGGCAAGAAACTTGTCTTATTGAATAAATATATCTGGCTTATATACTGAGTAGAGAGAGTTTAATACAAAAAATAGATGAAACAGATACGGAGAGAGACGGAAAGAGAGTGAAACAGAGAAATCTGGCTCGGAAAGGAAACTCCAGCCTATATATGGTACACACGATAAAGAAATAGTCCATTCTTGGGTATATATCAGAGGTAAAATATGATTTTGTGAGGATTTAACATAGTTTTAAAGTGTTTTGATCCGAGCGAGGTTTCTCTGATTACTCCACAATTCTCCGGGGTCCGGAGTACCTTTATGCTTCATGATCACTCGCCGCCCGGTTTCCCTTGGGTGAGTTTCATTCTATTCCTTGGATAGTTCTGTCCATCCTGAGTGTGATTAACATTCTCTCGAGAAGGCCTGTTGTCTAGTTTTCCAACGACACCACTTATGATAGCCTCGAGCAACTGCGCTGAGTATGTACAAGTGATTCCCGATAGTCGGCTTTAACAGATAAGACCTTCCGTGTATGATTTCTAAGATCAAAGGTTTCGATTTGCCAAGGCTATCCCGGCGCGTAGCTTTCCGTAGGACCGCTAAGCATGTTTCTACCGTCCTCACGGTTACAACTGGTGCTGCGAATAGACCTCTATGGTTTCCTCAGGTTTGTTCTGGTCCATTGTTACAGACTGTAAAGT
The DNA here is from genome assembly GCA_015501585.1 of Rhodocollybia butyracea. Lineage (NCBI taxonomy): Eukaryota > Fungi > Basidiomycota > Agaricomycetes > Agaricales > Omphalotaceae > Rhodocollybia > Rhodocollybia butyracea. The sequence goes on along the minus strand of JADNRY010000119.1, from coordinate 159,550 downwards.
CCACATCTTAACATAGCTCGTAGTAACACGTTGGCTTAGTACTTATCCCGCTTCGAGATGTCCTGTAGTTTAGAGAGTATGCACTCTTGGGTATAACTAGATTGACGATCCAGCGTTACATCTCTGGGCAGCCCAGGTATCCTCGCTAGCTTGGCTCTAGGCTACGCTCGTGTGCGTACCTTCACGGCTCGCTGAGTATTATTGTTAAATTCTTTGCCTCGGCAACAGCTATCACGCTCGGGCTCCGTATAACTCTCTTATTGCATTGTATAACACGTCAAAGTGTCAAAATGTACGGTTACACGCCTTAGGCCGATATTAGGCCTAATAGCGGATAGCTATAAAATTGTAAAATTGATTAACTTAGCCATATTTTTAGTGAACAATTTGTCAGTCAAGCAGCGCTGTACTTCGCTGTACTTCACTGTACCCGTTGCAATGATTATAATAGAATATTGTACAAAACATATATTTCATTCACCCGTACCGATTCCATTCTGGATTTTCCGTAAACACAGGTAAACACACATTGACCACTGCAAGTTGCAGTTCGGATGCAGGTCAGGCCTTCATACCGTAGAGACTGTAGAGACAAATAAATCTCTCATATTACAACCAAGTAAAATACCTGTAGAGAAGTATTAGTGTATCAAATGCTACTATTTATGAATAAGTATGAGCCTGGTTTTCAGTATGACAAACCGTACAAACAGAGCTAGAGCATTCTATCTTTGTAAAAAAAATTCGGCGCATGCCAGCAGAAAAAATAATAGTTATGGACTTTATGGTTATTCTCCCGGGTGTACTCCGCTAGCACCAATAAACTGCTAATGTATTGTCACGTCTGGCTCATCTGTAACAGATTACATCATGTTCCTGAATCGGAATGCGACCCATCGAACCCGGCCTCTGAGCAAGCCCTAGGTTCCATCAATGGTAGGTCCATACTCTATAAGCCAACCTAAGCCAAGGCCCAATGTTACACTTATGCTGATCATATTGTAGTCCTGCCAAACCTTGGTTCAAGAAACATCTCAACTATTTACCCTCTTGTGCCAAACACCTTTATTCTTATGAGAACAGCCAAGCACATGTACATTGGGCAAGTCTTGGACATTCACAAGAAAGGGCAAAGCTCTTGCTATAGCTCACTGCCTAATGCAACGGACCTTTTGGGATTGTCATATTTGTCACTTTGTGTTTTTCTTCCCTTGGGTATACCAATGGTTAGTCTGCCCTCTATTAATCAGAATTGTGTTAATCAGCCTTCAGGTTATGCTCAATGAGGATGACACTGACATAGATGATATTGATTCAGAAGGTGACAAGTCTCAGGCTCCTCCTCAATTCTCATGCTTGGTGCCTGGTCAGAAGTATCACTTGCATACACATGCTCCAGCTGCAAATATTCTTTATCATCTAGGCCCAGACACCCTTGCCGGTTCTCTTGCAGCAATGAAGTTGAATGATCAGGCAGCGCAAAGATGGTGGATATTTCAAAAGCAAGAAGCAAAGGAGGTGTTGAAAAATCTACCTGTCCTGAAGATTAAAATTCCAGCTCGGAACCAGTGATTAGAGTTGGCTATAACCTGTAGTAGCACGTAGAGAGCGTGTAGAAGCATGTAGAATTCTTTTGGAATTTTTACCGATTTTTTTGAATTCACATGACCAGCCTTGTCCGTTATAGTGTATTTTAGGTGGAAATCATAGCGTAGTTTACAGCCCCAGCCCGGACAGGGGTTTGGGTGAGCTTCCGGGGGCCTGATCCAAGAGCTGAATGCCAGATCCAGAGATTACTCCAGTATTGGTACATACTAGGGATCCGCACCGTAACTGTATAATACGGTTTATGGTTATGGGTACCCATAACCACGCCATATAAGGATCCCAAAGCTAATCTACAGTTACGGTTACGGTACTGACTGTATATGTACGGCAGTATACAGGTACCATACGGCCCGTAAAAATACTCAGAAGCCAATGCCATGGATGGCAAGGAGGTTGTCTAGATTGATTTTTATTCACGTGAATGCTACCAATGGTATTTGGGCTGCAAAGAACTGTCTGCTTTTTAAAATCAAGCCCTCAGTGCTGGAAAAACTGGTATAAGCTTTGTTCACCAGATCAGCTCACTGTGGGAATTTATATGCTTACTGTTAAGATGGTCCTCTGTAGACCTGAAGCAGCTCCCTTCAAGAGGTTGCGGCTTATGCGAGAACCTCGTTAGAGGGACCTGGAAAGCGGAAGCAAATCGTCGCAGAGACTTTGCCGCTGTCAAAACTGCCATTAGGCAAGCCTAATAAGGCAAGACCAAATCGGGATTTAGAGAGAGGATAGTTTTCTCGAGCGTTCATTCGCTACGTATCATACGTCAGATAGGTAGAATATGTCATGTTATAAAGTCCAAAGTGTAATGACGTAGGGCAAAAGCTCAGGTGTAAACATTCCCACTTCTTGAGCATACATTGAAAGCTAATATAGATGTGTAGAATACAAGTTTTAGGTCTTAGAAATATATACAGCTGCATACCGTAAATTTACCGTATAATACCCGTAAGAGCCTTTTTGGATCTCTTTATGGTTACGGTTACGGTCCTACCGTATACCGTAAGCTACCATAGATTTTACGGTTACGGTGCGGATCCTAGTACTACATACACTATCTACCCTGGGACTATGGTGAGAGGAGGGGATAAGCTCACAACAGGAACAGATCCGTTGCCGTAGATCCCCCACCCCACCTACAGCCAATGTTGTACATGAAATCTATATATACAACTACTTGTGGGACGACTACTGCACTCAGTGTTTAGCAACAGAATTCAAGATCAGACCACTACTAGTCATGGCCTCTACGCTTACTTATATTACCTGCATGTCCCTATTTTCTCTTATTCTTCTGCGCTAACATCGTCACGACTATTTGGTTTCCGGCACTCTTACTAAACCAATTCCATAGACTACGATAGGTTCATGGCCATATCCCAAAACCCCTTCTCCAACTCCGTACACCTCTCCCATACGGCGCACCACTCTTCAAGCCTGTGTTTCGAAGGGGGGTCTGCGGCAGCCCGAGCCTCGATGGTAGCTGTAACAGCTTATTAGGACTCAAGATCTGAACGGGAAGCACTGAAGGCGAACCTAGTCCCATTCTCACCGCGCCCTGATAGCGTTCTCCAGAATAATCTTCGATCCATTGAAGGTAGGGGTTGCCTTCAAGGATAACCCAACGGTCGTCGCTTCCAGGAGTCGCGATTGTCGGCCGGGCGTTTTTCTTCAACCACAATCCGACCTCTCCATAGCCGAGCAAACAGGATAGGAGAGCGACGAGGAGCATCGTTGTATCGCCTAATACGAGTTTATTTTGGATAAGATTGGAAATCGGTTACGCATGAACGCTTACCTCTCAACCCAACGTCAATGAGATACGCTCCGTAAGCTGCGGTCGCAGGAGACTCTGGGGTTTGCGTTAACAATGTCTCCTCAGAAACACCGAAGGTGGCGCAAAACGCGGTATGAGTGTTGATTTCGTTGAGGACGTTGAGTATCGTTTGCGTAGCCAAACCAATAGCGGAGAAGGAAGAAGATTTCGCTGCGAGGAGACTATGAGAAAAGATCATTAGAGAGTTAGGAAGAAAGAGGGTGTGCGACTCACGCGTACGCCCGGGCGTAGTATCTTAAATACAGGTAATCCTGTCTATAAAAGATTAAACGTTGACGTTGATTAGAGGCGAAGGAATCGGGGAATACACACCTGATGAAATGCACAAAATTCTCCTTCGGGAGCGTTCCTTTCCCCAGGAGCTTCACGAAGTCATGCTCTACGTAGGCTTTCCAGACGCGACTGGTTTTGCGAATGAAGAGCGATGATAGAGGGTACGGGTTTGTAGGTGTGATTCTGGAAAGGGACTTCTCAGCGATGCGGGGGAATGATGGCGAAGAAAAGAGTTTACCTCGGTACAAATAGCTGTTGCATGGAATGGAAATGATTTAATGGCCCATGTCCGTGTCCGATAGTTGAATCTGCAGTCTCGATTCCGAGGTGAGTGTACCGCGTTGCAAAACGGACAGCGTTGGCCACTGCAGATGGATTAGATGATGATGATCAAGGAAGCAATCGCGACGTACGATCAGAGCCTGAAGCCAGCCTAGCCGCAATTGCTGCACTGAGCGTACATCCTGTACCATGAGTACTGGTTGACTCGATACGAGAACGGCAGAGGATCATAGTCCGCCTCGCGCTCGTACTTCCAGAGCTTTCGTGTAAAACATCTACAACGAGTTCACAGCTCGAAAGAGCAGAACTATCGCCACCCGCACCGCAATTGACGCGAAGAATCTCCATATTCTCCTCATCGCTCATAAGTAAACCATCTCGGACGACCTCAATCTCCGGATGAGCCCGCGCTACTCGGCGAACGTCGTCTACCGAAGCAGTGAGATGTCCGCCTTTGAGTAGGACAGCTTTAGAGCCAAACGACAACAGATCTTCCGCCGCCAAAAGCATATCCTCGACGGTCTCTATTTGACGCGAAGACTTCCGAGCCTCGCGCGAAAGCAACAGTTCCGCCTCCGCCTTGTTGGGTGTTATCAGAGTGGCCAAGGGAAATAGCTCTCTGATGATCGTATCGATGGCGTTTGGATCCAATAGCGTATGACCTGAAGTGCTTACGCAGACCGGATCGCAGACGAGGGGCGGTAGTGAGGATGCTGAAGCATAATGTGTTTTAAGGGTATGAATCGCTGCTTGAGCTACTTTTTCATCGAATAGCATCCCAGTTTTCATAGCTTTGACGTCAATGTCGTCGAGAATGGAGGATAACTGTGCCAATTAGCTTACATATGTGTCGAAATCAGATTTTTGGAGAAAATTACCTGTTGAGTCAAAAACTCTGGAGAAGAAGGGAAAACATGTTGCACTCCCTTTGTATTCTGCGCTGTCAAGGCCGTTATCGCGCTGGTTCCGTAGCATCCATGAGCTGCAAAAGTTTTTAAATCGGCCTTGAAAAAAGTCCAAAAATTGAGTGGCCAGAGATATTAACGCGTAGTGGATATGCCCACTTGGATGCCTGCGCCGCCACTGGAATCTGATCCAGCGATAGTCAAGACAGCTGGCTGATTAGCTAATAGTTTGTCCATAAAAGAAGGCGATAAGATCCAGAAGGAAGAGCTTGATTACGGAGATGATTAGAGATGCAACGAAACTTGGGCGCGCGCGCTTATCCACAAGAAGGGCGCTTAAAATTTCCTTCTACACGGTCATGTCGGATTCAGACTCGTCCAGCTCGAGCTCCAGTTCTCTGCCATCTCCTTCTCAGATCACCGCTAAACTGAAAGAGAAGAAGTCAAAGACGAAAGAGACGAAAACAAAGACGAAAAGTCGTTCGAAAGCAGCCAAGAGCGGCACAATTTCGGAACCTCAGTCACGACCAGAGGATGATCCGACATGGGCATATAAACCGCCAGAAGGAATGGTTATGATTGAAAATGTAGGAGACAACGGACTCGGAGACGAATGGGACTGGGATACGTTCAAAAAGTCCGAGCTTGAATTATGGGTTATCAGGGTTCCCAGTGGCGTCAGTTTTTAGAACTTACTGAGTTTATTCACTCTCGTACTGATGGTTTTATTCTGTCCAGCTGAAACCAAAACACTTGGAAAACCTCGCTATTGATTTGCCAGAGCCTTTTTCGAGTAAAAAGAACACCAAAGTCGGTACATTGAATCGAAAGCACGAAAGCTACGATGTGTGGAATCTTGGTTCAGGCTCAGGCTCATCGTCCAATGCTACTGAGGTTGATGGAGTTGAAGTCGGTCAAATGATAATGGACGACTCGAACGATCCTGCTGCTGCCGTTGGAGGCGATGAAATGAAAGGATTGACGTGTTTACTTCCGAGGAAGAAGAAGCCTGGAGAATTTTATATCGGTTCGTGTCTTAAAAATTTACCACGCACAGAATTCTCAATCACGATTTTTTACAGCTCCCAGAACCGTCACGCGTCATCTCGTCGTCGCAACACAACCTCCGAAACCGTCGCCTGCCGAGGATGCACAGCAATCCATACTAACACAGAATCCACCGCGTTTCTCATATCCCAAAGAACTTCTTAAACATCGTTTTGTGGCGTTCGGGTCCACTACTGACGCGGCTGAAGTTGACGATGTTGATGATGATAAGATGGATGTAGATCCACCACCTTCACAACCTCCTCCGCCTGCTTCGCCCCGGAAAAACCAGGAAACCGTCAAGGCGAAGAAATTAGAGAAGGAGACGAAGAAACGGAAAAAGGAAGAAGAGGCAGAGATGCGTAATGTTAAGAAGCAGAAAAAGTTGAAACAATAGTAACTACATGTCGTGCTAATTCACCGGGTCCTACCTATCTGCTTTGTTTAAGCTAACAAAACAAGTACAGACTATATCGATGTATCCGCGTGCACCACGTACATTTCCTTCCAAACCACGAATTTCAACACACGCAAGAAGGCTCGTCAGTTACCAACGGATTTCTACCTCACAAACCTGAGGTCTGAGATTGGGCCGTGGGGTATCGGATCCATGCGCTAGTGATTATAGGTGCAGACGAGTACAACTTACGCTCTATATAGCGAACCAGTACACATGCGGCTGCGATCTTGGAGCGTCCCGACCATGACCCTGCCGGGAGATGAGATGTAAATAAGTATCTCTGGTCATCCCGGAGCGAAACACCTAGACCATACATATTCACCTCTAAGAACCCATGACTCGGAATACGGCTATAGCTCCCAACCGTTACACCTTTATTCTTGAAATCGTGCACAGCACAGCACAATCGATGATGCATATGACAAACCCGCTTTTCCTCGCCGCACTTGCAAGATCGCATCTGAGAGCCAGTGCGAATGGTTCGGGGAGGAAGAAGTATTCGAGAGCACGAAGAGAGTCTACCATACAACCAGAGGCTGACAGAGCTGCTCATTTTTTTTCTCTGAATCCTCGGTTACTGTTCGATTGTGTAGGCAACAACGTGCAGGTAGTGTGACCAGCGAAGGAGTATATACGGAGGAAGGAATCATTGCACGGCATGATCCAAGAGCTGAGCGTTGAACACCGGATCCAAAGAGACTGTATCAACTGCATCAACCGCCGTGGCAGCGAGAATATCAGGGGAACTCGAGGATACCTGGTCACTGGCGCCGGATGCAAGTATATCTTGTGATCAACGCTCTACTTTTTCTCCACTATGTCAGATTATTCGGCCACCGCTGACTTTCGAGTCGGGTATGTTGGACAAATAATTGAAGCTTGCGTGAACATACTTATGTCGCGTTGATACCATAGGTTGTTGAACAGCTACATATGTTTATCTGCTTACGGTGAGATTATCCTTTCCAGAGAGGGAACACCCGTCTCATGCTCCGAACCACAGTTTTATGGGTCTACGACTTCTTCCTCACACTCCCTACCGAAGTCCGATCGGTATGGTCCAGGCGACTGACCGTCAGCTCTATGACATTTCTTTTCAGTCGCTACAGCTTTCTATCGTGTGTGGTTATGCAACTGGTCACATTCCTCCCAGGAAACATGACGGATACAAGGTTTCATTTGCCCTTCCGAGTTGTGTGCTTGCCTGCTTGACAGAGATCGTGGTCAGGTGTAGACATCTTAATTTTACGGCGTTCGTCTTTGCCTGCGTTGCTGGCGCAGCGGCTAAACGTATGTCATTTTTATTCCCCAATGAAACACCTTGACGGAAAGTTATTTGTTGTAGTACTTTTCATTCTGAGGGTTTACGCGGTTTTCGGTCGGAAGCGATCACTACTTATTCTGCTAAGCCCGTTCATTATCGTAGGCATTGTTGGTGCTTTCATGGTACGCCTCTTGTGCATCTATTTGAACTACTACAACATCTATTTTCTGCTACGGTAGGAGCAGCTCTCATTTACAGTAACCACCAGCAAAGGAACACATACGGAGCTATTCTCGCGATGTTCTGGGAGTGGGTCAAGCCGTCAGTTTCAAATGTCAGTATGTCCACGCCATTCCTGCCTCCTGTATGTGAGTATTCATTATATTGACTTTCGTTATCAGCTGTGAGCGTTTGGATCATCCATTAGCTAAATTAGCCTGGATCGACTGATCCACATCCAAGTGTACATTGTTGCTCCTTTCTTCGGATTGACTTTCGACAGCGTTATCTTTATCTTGACTCTAATTCCAACAGCTCATCACATAATGCAGTTGAGAACATCTGGTATCAGTAGCGTCGCCGAGGTCATCCTGCGTGACGGTGAGTGAACTATCGTGATATCGCAAGGCTGGTCATCATCGCACATTTATAAATAGGTACTCTGTACTTCTTGTAAGTTCTTTCTTGTTGTTTCTGTCACAGCCTCAAACACTGCAGTCTTGCCTATTGCTAGCACCTTATTTATAACTTCAGGTATCGAAGCTGCTTTTGCATTGGTAAGTCATGTTTGGCTTACGCGTTGTCCTTTCCAACCTTCAATGTGGCAGCACTCTGTCTTCTCAAGTGGCATAGTAAGTTGCCTTCCCGTATAGACTACAGTTATGAAGAATTTCATTCGACTTCGTTCGATTTTCCTTCCGATCCAGCGCTCTGTCTTTTCGGGTGGCATAGTAAGTTACCCTCCCATCTCGTTTTGGAAGATGTCTCAGATGTCTCTTGGACTATTTATAGATATCGAATGCGGGGGAGCCAGTTGCGCTTATCGTCACCGCTTTTCTTGGCGTGTATGTATACTGCTCGTGCTTTACTTGCCAGCTCAATATACTTTTATGCCTTCCAGCCTACCGAATCTTCTGATAAATCGTTTTGTCCTTAACCTTCGGGCTTTCTCCAACCCGACTAACAGCAGCCAATACTCTGGTAAAGACTCGTCCTATGCGATCATCTCTGCACGTAGCGTGCCCAATTTTGCCGAAAGCCGATTCATTGGTAACATGGGAGCTCCGTTGGATCATGATCAATGGGACGAAGTGAATGACCGTGAAAACGAAGTCAACCATGGGGATGAGGTTGATGGGCGGGAAATCCCGAACAGAACGCTGGATCCTTTGACTACGTTAGTACCTGTGGTAAGTCCTGTAGTAAGTATCTATGCGAGCTGACGATTTCCCCCGCTATAGATATATGGTAATGAGAAAGGGTGCCCAATTACCTTTGTGCCTATGGAGTGGGAACGTGGTCGGTGTCTTGAAGAGGTCAATGAGCGCCAGCGCAGCTTGTTATCCAGATGAGGAAATCAAACGTTGCGTTGATATTCCGAACTTGCGCTGATCTCTATATGTGCTCTCTTAAGTGTCCTTCCACGAACAATTTCAGTCGATCTAAGTAAGCTCAGAGAGCGTTGAATTGTGAGTCTTCTCGACTGCTGTAGGGCTTTCTTACTGGCATGCTAATGTTTCAGGGACAAGCTATGCGTTATATATGTTGTACATATCTAGAAGGTTACTAGCCATCATTTAATTTCCATTCCACCTGCATCGCTCCGAGCCTCACAGCTTATTCCAGCCCCTGCGCTGGATATTGACTTGCCCCACGATAGAGCATCAGATGAGACACTATTGTTACTGATATGGGGTAAAAACCCTATAACAACAAGGATAACTCAGCAACAACTTGGTCTTCATTCAACCGATCCACTTACGACTACCATCACGGACAAATCATAAACAATAGCGGAAACGGCTGCCAGGGAGGGTACACCAGCAAAAGCTGGGGATGAAGCAAGTATGCCTAGTGTGCAATATCCAGCCTAGAGTCCTTCTAGTTATACGTGCGGTATATTGTATAATTAATAAAGTCCTTACCTGGAAAATGCAAAAGGCAGTTCCTGACTCGACTAAAAAGACAAGCACATTTAAGGATGGTGAGAGCTTAGTACTATAATCTTGAGTACTATGCTGATCAGCATGCCAGGGCCTCGCATTTGAGTGGACCCTACGAATTATTGCGATGAGTTAGATACTACCTTGATCAAACCTTGATAGAACTTCCGATGTGCCCTGCTTAGTACTCACCAGGTTTTGTATGCAATGAGCACAGTAGCCAGAATATTTAACGCAATCGAGAATAAAAAATAGAAGTTTTGACAGATGAGAAGCAGAATGGGATCAGTAATATCCAGGTGCGCCAACATAGAGGGGCCAGAGAACCGCTCCCCGATGATTATCACTAAAAGTACGGTCATTCAGAACAGATCCTGCGGGTTTGCAAAACTATTTCAAGTCCATACCTCCATTGGATATACCTAAGATTACCAACATCCATTGAACCGCAGTATGGTACTCCCACAATGCCCAAGCTCTCCAAAGTACAACAGTGTCGCCGAGTAGAAGCTATATTGGCAGAAGAAAAAATTCCTTCAGGTTTGAGAACAAATCAAGTAGGGAGTTTACTAGCACTGAGAACCCCAGGACCTCCCTGGATTCCAACCCAAATTTTGCTTTGAACGTCAAAGGCAGCCATTCTATCCTCCAGATCTTGGTTGAAATCCAGTTTGGAATCGGCCAAAACATGAAACAATAGGTCCAGTAAATATGCATTCACATCGACAGCTTGCAAGATAGAAGCCAGAATAAGAATGATTTGGATAATGGACAGAATTAGGACTGGCCATTTCCGCAAACCATTTTGACTGCATTGAAGGCGGCTGAGTTCCAACGACTGGAAACAGGATGCAATGAGGCTGGCTGGCGGCGCCTACCTAAGGATATACAACGCTATAACAGCAGCGGCTATGTAGACACCTATGACATTGGTGAGTATGCGTGACGAAGTCTAGGGAAAATGACAACAAACCAAATGTAACACACATTATAATAGCTCCAGTAAGAGTAGATAGTGCATTTTTGCCAATTGTAGTAAGAGTGCTACTTTCTTCAAAGAGTGGCATGGATCAAGCTTGACCTGGATATCAGACCTCTTCTTTTAGGGTGGTAGAAACTTGAAGTGCAGAACATATGTCATATATGTTTTGCATTTTAACTCACTTTTGTGATAGTACAGAACCTGCAACTGAGTCGGTGGGACTTGAATGACGCTTCTTTTCGTCCTGAATGCCCTCGTTTTTGTATATCCGATAGCCCGGGCAAAGCGCGGGTATGAATTTCCCTGGTTGAATTGATCAACAAAAGCTATATCATGGAGTACCACTGATATAGCACTCATAAGCTTAGAAGTATCCCTAGATTTTTGGCTAATCATGGTCTACCTAAATAAAGCCATGGCCCATGGACTTGGGAGTTCTGGCAATAAGAAGCCAGCCAGATTAAGGGAAGAGCAGTCGTGACTCGGACACCCGAGCTAAACAAACAACCAATAAATGACTCCCTGCTGAAAGACACGGCGATACCGCTGCTAATCACGGAATGACGGGAGGTAGCCGATTGCCACCTTTGGCATTGCCAGGCAATGCCGCGATGACTCGTTCTGATATCGACCCCCAATCGCACTGAAGTTCAAGCGGTGACAAGTCGTCAGTGAGTACCAAAAAATTAGCGTAGGAACAAAAAGCTCAACTTGAACGGCCTTGAGCACGTGGAAGGACTAGGAAATCAAGTACTAAAGATGCATTGAAAAGTGCGATTTTTTTTTAGCAAAATTAATTGGAAACGGATAAAAAGATAAATTTAAAATCTGGGATAACACGGGAAGGATAGAAATAGACACAAGTTATTCACCAGTATCCACTTAAGTACACAGTCAGCAATTCACCACGTTGACTCAGGCTCATCTCACCTTAGTACTCTATTTAAATGCATCCAAATACTCAAAGCCTCGTCAGCTATGATGGCCAGCCGCCACGGAGGGATCTAAAGTCGCACAAGGTGTCAGATGTCGAAAGCATACCCAGTGGCAATTAAAGCCCTGGGCCTGACTTCTGGTATAGGAGGAAGGAGGAAGCCATACCACGATTCACGGGACTGGGCAATCAGTAACGTGACTACGCATGATTATCGCGATAAGGCATACACCATCTTAACAGCCATCATGAAAGGCTGTCAGCCGTCTCTTTTACTCTGGTAACCTTCCTTGCCATGGCTACACCACCATCCCTCGAGCTTCTTCTCCAAGAGCCACAATACACCAAGCTCAAGACGCGCTACATCGAACGTCGCCAAGCATTCAAGGCGGATGCTACAGCGCAGGATGATCTAGAAGCATATCATCGTCGCGACAATGCTCATGTATACACCGCGCTGTTTGTCTGCTCGTAATCTCGAGCTATCATTGACGTGACATATTTGCAGACGTGGCCTTGTACCAGAAAGTGTCGTCGGAAAGGTCTTTTCTCCGGAACACAAACCGTATCTTCGCTCAGATTCATTTTTCACAGTAATACGTCCCTTTCGTGTTCATATTCCAGTAGTAATTTTACCCTCACAGGACTTTGCCCTACATCAACCCAATTCCATCTTGTCCTCAAGCCAAGAATCACTCATCATCGGGAACAAACGCAGCCATGACGTGCGACTGGCCTCCGCGGAATGGGACCCCGGGCACGTAGATAGATCTGCATCTGCAGGCATGTCGTACTTCCATTTCTTTGTCATACCTACACAGAAAGGTATGGCTGACCTGTTCTACACGATAAATACCGAGCTCATCATGAATTTAGTATACAACATCGTTTCGCTGACAGATAGTGCTATCATCCATGAAATGATCTCGCATTTCAAGACTTTTTGGGCTCAACCTGGGGCGGCACAAAAGTGTATCGATAGGATTAATCTCGCTGTTACAGAACATGTTGACCAGGTGTTAGCGCATCTGGACCACGAGCAGAAATCCATGTTCAATGAGGTCGTAAAGGATGTACGCAAGTACGCGGACGAGTGTTCCGTGCCTCTGAGGACGCTTAATGCTGAGGATTTTGTATTTGGGTTCCATGCTATGCCGGATTCGAGTGTCGGGCATCTTCACATGCATGTTTTACCTTTGTCGGAAACGTTCAGGCGGTTTAGCACTGATGCGCATGATGTAAAGACGATTCCAGCTCGAGCTGTGATTGAAGTTTTGGACGCGGAAACCGAGGGCGACACCCATTGTACGTTGTTCTGGCGTACCCATTCTATGATCATTGCTTATTCAACCGTTTCAGAATTTTCAATCGCCGGTTTTTCCACTCACCTCCCTTCCCTATGGAAAGCAAGAAGGGCCTGCCACGTCGGATCATGGTTTTTGACGTAGCCGAACTGATGGTGCCAAATCGGGACACGGACCTCGGGCACCTGGAATAATTATGTAAATTTACTGCTATTTATTCATCAGCACTGTTCTTGTCGTCAATTAAGAAGTCAATAATTCCTTAAGCTAGTCTATCACTGTTAATGCTAAATAACTAATGCTATGGCCTCACATTCATCGGGTATCTGTTAGACTGTTATAGTTCATCCAAGTACAACTTGCTATGTCAATGCTCTGCCAGGAAGTTTTGGAAACAGCTGTGAACTTGAAAAGTAATCTAACTTCAGTGTACACAACTGTACAACAACTCGTGTTGGTAAATGTGTGATAAGTAAGCTAACTATTGGTTAACAGAAACTGAAGAGTTTCAAATAGTGAAGTGACGGGCCCAAGACGGGGCCGCCGTGAAGACCCAGCATTTTTGCCGGGGATGGTTGAAGACCAGGGGGGTGATATCACTGCACAGCAGCAAGCGTATAAGTGAGACCCAATGTGACACCGTTGGGACACTGGTGAGGACCGACTCGGAGGTAGTAGAGGTGCTGGACTGGGAAAGTGGGCGGCCCCTCCTCCTGTGGCTTGCGCCTCCCGTGTAGGAGGGCCAGTCTAGACTAGCCACTCTGACCTTCAATTTTCGAGGGAAGGTCAGCATCCACTAGTTTGAGCCAGCTCATGTATACACTTGAACCAAGTCCAATCTATTCAAGGTGGGAAAGTTTCAAAGCAAGGCCCGAAGTATTCTAAGTGAGAATAGGTCTTCTAGTGAGATCTTATGGGATTACAAGTACCAACAAGTGCGCAAGTACTAGAGAGATGATAAGGCTTATTAGAAGGTGATGAAAGAGTCCAAGGACTCGTTTTAAGTAATTAGTCCTTTAAATACAAGTAAGAAGTTTAAAATGAATAAATGATTTATCGAAATAAGTAACTATTACTTACCTATTTAGTAAGTCTGTAAATCCATAGTACTTACTTACAAGTCATGCTACATGCCAACTACATGCACAACTGTCTATGTAGTCTGGCAAATCACACTTGCCATGACCACAGCAAAGTATTTACCAGCTGTTCTGTCACTGACTGGCTGATAAAAGGTACTGTGCTCATGACAGCCTACAGGGATGTCGACTATCTGTATGGTCTGTGTCAGGGGAGTTTGGCTCCCGCTATCACATTCACGCATGGGCAATGTTTCTCCCTTTCTCTATCCGTATTCCGTCGGTACTAAATAAGTATTTTTCCTTTATCATTCGCTAAATTACTTTACCGAGTCATTGTACTTAATATAGAGTAGATTTGGCTTTGCACCCTGGCAGTTGTTTCACTCAATGTGTCACTGGAGTCGAGGATAGCGAGTTAACTAGTTTCACAAGGGAGAAGAATGACTACAGAATATGGAGATGTTTGTTTGAGAGCTAGAAGAGAAGTGAGATCTGCACAGATTTTTCAGTTTAGTTTAAAATAGTGACACAAGTACTGGAGATCATGGCAAGGATCATGGCTGGACTACAATTAACTTTGAGCACAAGTTTCTATTACTGGACCTGCAGGCAATTATGACTTCAGATTTAGTGGGCATATTAGTTAAACTCATCACATTTCAGGATCCGGTTCATCAGGCTGTGATTTTTTTGAAGCTGGCCTTGCATTTTGTATCATGTAGCTCTGCTGAGAGTACTAATTGGAAGACTCGGAAACAGTACTAAGTATATGGGTAGTGCTTTGATTATTGTTTCCGACGGTATTGAATAGTCATGGGTAAGTATTAGAGAGGAAGGGGTCCACTGCCAGTATGCCCAAGGCTCGCTGGCTAGCGGTAAAGCTGGTAGTATTAGGTTAAGCTACTATGCTATGTACAGGCTAATCTAGTGTACTTTCCATCACGTGGCCTGGCTCCAGTGATGGACAGGTGGACGCGACATGTTCTATCTGTTCCAGCATACACAGGGCACTTAGCCTTGTATTTTAGCCTTGTATTCTTAACTTAGGGCATTCAACGAAGAGAGTAACGGGAAGATATTTGTAAACGGCGGCGATAAATAAGTAGGATTAGATTTACATAATTACAATGAGTGCCCGAGGTCCATGTCCCGATTTGGCACCATCAGTTCGGCTACGTCAAAAATGATGATCCGACGTGGCAGGCCCTTCTTGCTTTCCATACTTCCCTGACTTTGCCACTTGATCCAGACGCCGATAGTGGATGCGTAAACAGGGTAACATCGAGGGTTCGGGGAGTGATGGAATTGAACAGTAGGGAACAGAGTAAGGGACTGCCTGTAGATTGACGGGCGATTTATGAACTACATATTCAGAGAATCTTGAGACGACCCGTTTGGTCAGATATACCAGTGTCAACTACACAATTGAAACGATAATCGAGCTAGGTTAGTTAGTAGCCCATGAGAATGATGTTGGAGCGACTTTTGAGACCGTCTAGTATAAGTGAGGTGACCTGGTGTAACAAAGTATAGAGTGCGTTTACCTCTCATGATCGAGTCGACATCATCGATGAAACAGATTGCGGAAGAGTTTCGAGGTCGTGGAGGGAACGAACTGGAAGCAAAGTTTATCGCCCATCGCAAAAGGTAGTGAGTCTCTTACCTCAAAGGTTGGATAGGGTTTTAATCATTTTGCGGTAGAATCGATTTCATCGAAGAAACTGATATCTTGCGAGGTGTGAAAATTTGTGTTCCTAGCTAGGGGAAAGACTGAATGGAAAGCGAAATCTACGAAAATACCTATACAAAGAGATGTTCACTGACCTCGTAGACTCGTCGGGTATGGGTTCAATATCGGAGATAAAGGAGGAGAACAGGTGAATGAATAGAGTCGAAACCGGGACAATAGCGGCGGAACTACCTAGGGAGGGCAAGATGGAAGAGAAAAAATTGATGTCTTGCGCTTGGTTTGAATGAAAGGGGTAACTTCGTTGGCCCACGGAGAGTACCGAGTTGGTACAGAGCAACGAGCATATCCTATAGATATAATTGTCAGCTCAATAATAGTTAAAGTTTTGGCAATATTAAGTACGAGTACGAGTACTCCATGTCCAAGTGCTGTTAGCGGCAAGGCATGCATGAGTGGATTATGAGAGGAGCGCAGAACCAAATATAGCCTAGAGTATGACGCTGCGCCCATAGCGCGCGCCACAGCTGCCTTTCTGGAGACCACTTGGCCGGTTACTAGGCTAGTAATACCATGAGTGGTGGTGATCTTTGTACAGCGAAGAAAGACTTGTACGTGGTTACTCGAACTGAGAGATCCTTTTACAGAAACTTAAGTCTATACTATGAAGCATAACTTCTGGGCCAGCAAGTCGTAGCAGACGGTAATTGTTCTACATGATTCTCTGCGAGAGGAGGAACATTGGTCATACTCGTACATCTCCTTGTGCGAGTTCAGTACAGTGTGGACCGGGTACATGGAATCGGAAATGAGAGCCGCGACCGTGACGGTGGTGTACAACAAAGGTCTGGAACGGATAGGATCATGATGATCCAAAAAATTTAAAGGTGAGTCGATTTTAATTTCTCGTTATCAACCCAGATTAGGATTTCCCCGTCAGCTATGTATACAGCTATGTATACAGCAACATTGCTCAATGAATGTCAGCGCGGAAATAAAAAAGTGGGTGAGTGCCCCATTTTTCCATGGAGGCAAATTGGGATATGAAAAGGTGGAATACATTGAACTTCCTTTTGCCGACTACGGAGACTTGGGTGGTCCTAGACTAATATAGCAAACCAAATGAATAAACAAAGGGCCTGCTGACCACGGCCGCAGTGGTCAAGAAGCACGTACTTATATCGCGTACGTTTGGTCTTGCCTGTGGCACGAAGGGGAGTTTGAAGAGGTTATACTAACCGTTTTTGACAGTGGGTCTTGGCTCGTGAAGATAGCTAAGGATGAATGTTGTCAAGAAGGTAATGGATGGTATTTTACTCAAGAAGGACGTTATGGAATTCAGTCATACTCAACTCCTCACTGAACGATCGTTATGCTATGAGTATTAGTTTCATAGCTTTCTGACATCGTTTGGGGTGAGAGGGGACTGGAGGTACGCTACTATGGAGACGTACTGTCATTAAGTACCAGCTATCAACTTATCATAGCTGCACTTGCTTGAATTTTGTTACAGATCGCTAAACAAGACGAAAATTTGACGAGAAAAGTTGGGTGAACGGCCCGCCGGATTCATTAATCATGTGACCCGAGTTGTCGCGAACGGACTTTTCTTTGCAAACCACACACAGATTTAGTTACATCGCTTACTATTCCTATGGCCTCGCTGGATCCGCCGTGCGCTCAGCCCTTGAATATACGCATAAATCTAAACACTGCGGAACTAGCTCATCTGGAAGACAAACTTCGTTCGGAATATGGACCATTCGTTGTTAGCCCAGAGCGAGCAGAAGAGCTCAAAGAGATACTGGCGCTGGCTGATAAAGACATCGAGGATCATGATTCTGAGGTGGCTCGCCTCCAGGCCATTCAGGCCAACAGACAACGACTCGAGATCCAGCGGGCCAAGCTACGCTCTCTCCTGTCACCGATGCGCAAACTATCCAATGAAATTTTATTGCATATCTTCCAGTATGCGTGCAAAGAAAATATCCTCCAGAGCTACCCATGGCTCTCAGAGCAGCAACCTTGGACAAAACTCAGATCTCCTGTCATCACCTACCTCCCCACAATGGCGATCAGCTCAGTGTGCTCACGTTGGCGTACACTTGCATTATCATCACCTAGTTTGTGGGCTAACCTAACGGTGGAGACGCACACTGCTACCTTGGACCAATCGAAAATTCTACTTGGTTTCATCGATACTGTTGCTCGATATTTGGAGAGATCGGGTGATTGGCCATTGAAGATCGCGCTCGAAATAGGTGGCACACCTGGGCCTCATCACGAAACAGAGATCCCATCCCTAAATTATCTGACACAGCACGCTTGCCGTTGGGAAACTTTCTCGTATTGGGGAACTTACTCGCTTGAAAATTACGAGATATTGTCTGGACTGCATTTTCCTTTACTCACAGAGTTGTGTATTTTCAGTGTATTAGATTGGGAGCAAACGCCTGACTTGGATCGCTTTGAATACGCTCCAAAGCTTTGTGCGCTTACAACTACCGAGTTGGCTACATCCAAGGCTCCATACCATCAACTTCGTCATCTCGATCTCCAGTATAGAAACCTAGAATTGGCAGAAATACTACACAGATGCCCTTCAGTTGAATCTCTTGGATTCAAGAATTACGAAGAAGAAGAAGAAGAAGACCATACCCCAGATCATGGTGCACATTACACATGGCGAAACATCACATCGCTTACTTTCAGGACAGATGATGATGATGACGTCTCATATGTGGAAAGGGTGTTCTCATCCTTTGACTTACCTTCTTTGGACGTGATTGTGCTAGATGGTTGTTGGAGGGGCGCCTGGCCGACAGAGACTTTTATTTCATTTATATCCAGATCATCTTGTATGATCACCACATTCACCCTCCACAGTATATCTCTCTCCGATTCGGACTTTATCGCAGCCCTTCGAGTCATGCCCTCTCTACTTCATCTCGAAATCAAGGACCACAAATGGGATGATGAACATGTACAGACTCAGCGCAGTTCAATCACTTCACGCCTCATCTCAAGCCTGATTCAGTGTGAATCCACCTCTGTCTGCTTAGTTCCGAAACTACACACTCTTCATCTAGTTTCCAAGCTTGATACTGGAGCGTTCGACGACTCCAGTTTTCTTAGCATGATCGAATCACGTTGGTTCAGACCTGGATCAGATCTTTGTGCGACAATGTTTGCGATGGGCAGACACTGTATACGGTCAGTTGTTCTCAAGTTTGGTTGGCGAGAGGTTGACCCGGAAGTTTACAAACCGCTACGGATCCTAGACAAGGAGGGCTTGAGAGTGGTAGTTTCCGGGACGAATGGAATTCAGGTTTAATTTGCTTGTTTGTTTATGCTAGCATGTGTTCGTACTGCCAGCGTGTAGTCTTTAGATGAGATTTTCTTGCTAATGTGTCGAATTTTTGCATCTGAACAAACGGCTCGCGAGTCGCCGGAATGACGGCCATTAATCACGTGACCCGAGTGGTTGTCACGAACGAACTTATCTTTGAATCTCGCGAACCACCACTTCAAGTGGCTGGCGAAGGTCCACAGGTACATCGCTTACTACTCTTATGGCCTCGCCGGATCCGCCGTGCGCTCAGCCTTTGAAAATACGCGTAAATCTAAACGCTGCGGAACTGGCTCATCTGGAAAACAAACTTCGTTCGGAATATGGACCATTCGTTGTTAGCCCAGAGCGAGCAGAAGAGCTCAAAGAGATACTGGCGTTGGCTGATAAAGACATAGAGGATCACCACTCTGAGGCTGTTCAGGCTGAAAAACAACGACTCGAGATCCAGCGGGCCAAGCTATGCTCTCTCCTGTCGCCGATGCGCAAGCTGTCAAACGAAATCTTGTTGCATGTTTTCCAGTATGTGTGCGAAGAAAATATTCTTCAGAGCTACCCGTGGCTATCAGACGAGAAACCGTCCACCAAACTTACATCTCCCGTCATTATCTATCTCCCTACAATGGCAATCAGCTCAGTATGCTCACGTTGGCGTACCCTTGCGCTCTCGTCACCTAGTTTATGGACTAATCTAGAGGTGGAGACGCACATTGCTACGTTGGACCAAGTGGGGACCCTGGTTGGTTTCACTGATACTGTTGCTCGATATTTAGAGAGATCGGGTGATTGGCCATTGAGGGTTACACTCGAAATAAAGGGTGCACCTTGTCATGAACCAGAGATCCCATCCCTAATCTACCTGACACAGTGCTCTTGCCGTTGGCAAACTTTCGCGTATTGGGGAACCTATTCGCTTACAGAGTACAAGATACTGTCCGGGTTGCACTTTCCTTTACTTGTAGAGTTGGACATTTTCAGTGATAGCATCCAGGACCATCATATCTCGTCTGACTTGGATCGCTTTGAACATGCTCAAGGCTCTCTGTACTTGACGCTCCCGAGGTGCCCACCTCCAAGGTCTCATACCATCAACTTCTTCATCTCAGTATCCAGTATCATAACTTGGAATTGCCGGATATGTTACATAGATGCCATTCAGTCAAATCTCTTGAACTCGAGAGTTACCACGACTATGATTTGCAGCATGGTGCGCATTACACATGGCCCAACATCACGTCGCTTACTATTAGAAGAGGTTATGAGGACTCATATCTGCTGGAAAAGGTATTGTTATCCTTCAACTTGCCTTCCTTGAATGTGATTGTGTTAGATGGTTGGTGGAAGGTCCCGTGGCTGACAGAGACTTTTGCTTCCTTCATAACCAGATCATCTTGTATGATCTCCACATTTGCCCTCCACCGTACATCTGCCTCCGATTTGGACCTTATCGCAGCCCTTCAAGTCATGCCTTCTCTGCTCCATCTCGAAATCAAGGATCACAAAAGGGATGTACAGGCTCAGCGCAGCCCAATCACTTCACATCTCATCTCAAGCCTAAATCCGTGTGAATCCACCTCAATCTCCCTTGTTCCGAAACTACACACTCTTCGTCTGGTTTCCCAACTCAAAACCGGACCATTCGATGACTCCGCTTTTGTTAGGATGGTCGAATCACGCTGGTTTAGACCTGGTTCGGATCTTTCTGCAACAATGTTTGCGATGGGAAGGGAGTGTATACGGTCAAGTTTCGTAGCCGAAAGGTTGACGCGGAAGTGTATAAACCGCTGCGGATTTTAGATAAGGAGGGTTTGAGAGTGGTAGTGGTAGGGACAAATGGGGTTCAGGTTTAATTTGCTTCCTGGTTTACATTAGTTCTATCTGTCGTGTTCATATCGCCGGGGTATAGTCTTCGAATGAAATTCTTCCCCTGAGTGAAGGCCCGGGTGATAGCATGAGACCATGGCATCTTGCCTTCATATGGGAGCAAGGACACCGATTCGCATATTAGTTTGCTTCCCAAGTCCTTGATGATCATTTGGGATGCGTATGAGCGATACTGAGGGTGTCATTGTAGGTAGGTTTGTTTTCCGATTGCGTGTATTTTGCACCCTTTTTGCAGATTTCATCCGGCCGCAATAGTCGATATCTAGAGTTGTTCGAGTAAACATTTTCGTATGAGTCGCATGCCCAAGCCTCAAGTGTCGATCCTAAAAGTAGTGTAACTGTAGAGTCGGATGCTACTAGTAGTTGGCGCCAAAAACTTTGCGCGCTTATTCATTTCCATGGCTTCACCAGATTCGCCATGTGCTCCTATGAAAATTCACATGAACCTCAGCTCAGCGGAACTGGCAGATCTGGAACAAAAACTTTGTTCGGAATTCGGACCATCCATGGTTAGCCCAGAGCAAGCAAATGAGCTTAAGGAGATACTGGCTGTAGCTGATGAAGATATCGAAGCTCTCCACAAGCAAATCGTGGTTCTTCAGGCCGAGAAACAACGACTGGAGACCCAGCGGGCCAAGCTACGCTCGCTACTGTCTCCGATGCGGAAGCTGTCCAACGAAATTTTGCTGCATGTCTTCCAGTATGTGTGCGAAGAAAATCTCCTCCAGAGTTACCCGTGGTTGTCAGACAAAAAACCGTCCACCGAACTTACATCTCCTGTCATCACCTACCTCCCTACAATGGCAATCAGCTCAGTATGCTTCCGATGGCGTGCACTGACACTGTCGTCACCTAGTTTGTGGGCTAACTTTGCGGTGGAGATACACACGGCCACTTGGGACGAGGGGGAGGATCAGGCGGGTTTTATTGATACATACCCGATATTTGGAGAGGTCGGGCGATTGGCCGTTGAGGATTATGCTGGTTATACATGGTGCACTTGAGGATGAAGATGAGTTTCCCTCTGTAGTCTACGACCTGACGCAGCACGCTCGCCGCTGGAAAACTTTCACATATCGTGGGAATTACTCCCTTACAGACCATGAGATAATGTCCGGGTTGGATTTTCCTTTACTTGCGGAGTTGGATATCTGTGATTGGCGAACGATGCCTGACTTGGATTGCTTCGAGCATGCTCCGAGACTCACTGCACTTGCCACTACCGACATGCCTCCATCGAGTAAGGCCCCATACCATCAAATTCGTCATCTCAATCTCCAGTTCAATGGGTCAAAACTGGGGGATACCCTATACAGATGCCCTTCAGTTAAATCTCTTGAACTTAGGGGTCACGAAGACTGATGGTGCACATTATATATGGCGCAACATCACATCTCTTACTATTAGGCAAGAGTATGGAAAATCCTACTTGGAAATGGTGTTGTTATCCTTTGACTTACCTTCCTTGAATGAGATTGTGTTAGAGAGTAGTCAGGAGGCTCCAGGTCCTTGGCGAACCGCAACTTTGATTTCATTCATATCCAGATCATCTTGTATGATCACCTCGTTCACCCTCCGCAAGGTATCTCTCTCTGATTTAGACCTTTGCGCAGTCCTTCAAGTCATACCTTCTCTACTCCACTTCGAAATTGATGACTACAATCCACAGGAGTCCAGATCCAGTCCAATCACTTCGCACTTGATCTCGAGCCTAACTCAGCATATATCTTTGTAAACTGTGTATACGGTTAGAGCGCCTTCTTTTTAGATCATGTTTAGTCTCGACATTGTGAGACGGTACGGCGAGTGCTGATCACAGCATCGTGGAGACTATGCATCCCAGGCATGTATTTGGTGTGATACATGTAGCTGGGGCCCCGGCAGTTCCTAAATGGGACCACGTCGGTTATACTACCACTACCACTACCAGCATGAATCCACTTCCATGTGAAACTACGCACTCTTCATCTGTTTTCCCAGGCTACTGGAACATTTGATGACTCCGGTTTTGTTGGCATGGTCTTATCGCGCTGGTATAAACCTGGTTCGGATCTTGCTGTGACAATGTCTACGATGGGCAGGGAGTGTATACGGTCAGTTGTTCTCAATTTTAATTGGTGAGAAGTTGACGCGGGAGCATATAAACCGCTGCAAATTCTAGACAAGGAGGGTTTGAGAGTAGTAGTTGCTGGGACGAACGGAATTCAGGTTTAACTAGATCTCTCTGTGTGTAGTGTTTGATACTGTTTTCCCGTCGCTAGGCGAAAGCTATGGATCTTTAGTTATTTATATAATCCAGGACCCAAGCTATGCCTAGTATAACTCGATATCCCATTCGAAACCATAGGCCAACTCAACGCTGAGCGCTGGATGGTTACTCCGATGGTAATTGAGACGACTTGGCATCAGCGCCAAAAGCTTGCGCGCTTATTCGCATCTTGGAAACAACGTCCAAAATAGGTTAACAAATCTTCAAGCTTCAGGATTCGGTCTTCGACGAGCAGAAACTCATCCTATAAAAGACTGTCGAACTTAGGTATGCTTATTAGCCAGTTTGTGTTTTTTTTTACTGACCAGGCGAGACTCTGTAGCAGTCGTTGACTTGTTTTCGTGTATTTGCATGTAGTAGGAGAAACCTGCGTCTCCAGAGTCTCGATGAAACTGTACTCATCCTGGCTAAGGCGCAAAAGTAACAACTCAAAACTCGATGGATCGTGCTACGCTCTGTGTTCTCACAATTCCGGAGGATGCGCTGTTCCAACCACAGCTAGGACGACTATGCAGGAGTACGTTGCATGGCGTGTCGGACGCATGGTGCGCTATCTCCAATTCTACCGCTATATCTGTTGACCTCTGAATAACCTTCCATAGTCTTTTTCATACGGCATGATCCTTCTTTCTTACCCTCATTATTGCTGGTAACCCATGTCGGTCAACCTCTATCGGCTCCCAGGGGCCTTTGGAAATGTAATCGAAATACGTACTGCGGCGCCCTAGGCTCTACTGTTTTGTGTACACGTTGTCTCCGACTAGAACCACCAAAGCCATACATGATTCACTCACCGAAACACCAGAACAATCGTCAAACAAAGCTTGAACATCCCTGAGCGAGTCTCCACCTTCAGTCGATGACAGTACAATGTTTCTTGTTTCCGGCACTGATAACGACCTACATGGCAATGAAGATGTCGGTATACACTTCTCTCCCCGCATTACCTCGTCGTGGTACAGGAGTCCAAACCGACTTTATCTATATATTGCTCTAATCAAACGGGGAATATTCGAGAGGTTATGTTGCGGTTCGCGATAAGTGAATAAGCTGGAAGTACCTCATGAATTTTTTGTCGCAAGCGTGTCTGGTGCCGGTGAGTACTACCGAAAATTGATGTTACCTTATCCGACGAACTGATTCTGTGTTTACTAGTGGGGATGGTATACAAATAACGTTCCGGATTCCGAGCTACATATGCAGATGTACGCATTCTTCAGTCTAAACTTCATGAACACGACTAATTCTACCCTGATTTTCTGCAGTTGACTTTGAATGACGGGTCTGACACTCTCATTGCCGCTTTTCATCCAAGACTACCGTTCTTGAACGGACGTCTAGCAATCTTCCCTCGCAGTCAATATATGGTGGCAGAATTTTCCCAGCGTTTACATATATTGAACATGCGAAAAGCAAGACTGCCTCTCCGGTCACAGCCTCCTTCCAAGGCCACGATACGTGAAACTCATTAGGTCTTACAGTTATCATGTAACGTCCTAATCAAATTGTAACATTCGGAAAACTTCACTATTGACTTGCCGGAAGCCTTTTTGTGAGTAGGCTGAAAGCGCGACTGTTAAGATACGTGAATGTGGCCTCAGACTCATTATCATCGATGTTATTGATGCAAACTAGGTGAAGTCAAGGCGATTCGGATGAAGCTTGCACTGATGTTGAAGGTGATGGACCCAAAGGATCGAAGCGTTTACATCGAAGAAACAAGCCTGGAGGCTCTTATATCAGTTCGTGTCTCCCCGAAAATTCAGTTATGCACATTTTTATGATTCCTTACAGCGCCCGGACCTGCGATTTGCCAAGGTTACAACGCAATCTCCCAATTTGTTGCCTGTTGAACGTTCACAGGAAATGGTATCAGCCCGGAAAACTCCGCTTTCTTGTACTTGTCCCAAGCAACCAATACGTCGATTCAAAGTGTGGCCTTTGACTTGACCACCCATGATGTCGATGTTGAAGAGACGAAGCACCACCCTCCTTGCTTGCGTCTGCTTTGCCCGATATTAAGAAGTCATGAAGTGAAGGAATCGGATAAGCGAAGAAGACAAACTTGAAATGGGTGTAAGAGGCAGAAGTACCTGGAAAGAACGGGAAAAGCTGGGGAAACAACTGCGATTGTTGAATAGGTGTTGCATCTGCTTTGCGAACTGCCATACATTTCATTTCAACCCACTAGCCTCTTGAAAGCTTCATAACACTCTTGGAATACTCGTTGTGATTATCAACGGACTCGTCATTCATTCCATCACTCTGAGATTTGGATGTCGCGAGTGACGATTGTAGATGTAGACGGGTATACATTGTACTACTTGGTTTGTGACCGGGATATTGAAGAAATTCGAAACTGACCCGATCAGACCTGGACATGAGATGGATACCGAATCATAGGCATACAGGAGCCTTGAGAGAAGGTATCAAGTCCACGCATTCGTCCGACATCTCCGGGAATTCATGCATCATGTTCTGGCTATGGAATTTGCGACAAGTCGAGCATGGGGATCATTTTCATACTGCTCTTGAACAATACGGATGATATCATCTAGCACGATCGAGCCGCCCGGCCTCGCTGTAATTAGAATCGTATCTGGGAGGAAGTGCGAATGGCTATGACGGAGATATGAAGATCTCGTAGAAAGCTCCACAAGCAGTCGGACGGTCCCTACATCTCCTGACACAACAGAACTATCATCACATGTGAGCAAGGAGATTTACTACGAGTCGTCGTCAACTACATCATGATAGCTGGGGGCAGTGAACTGTTGGGGGGAACTGACGGAGGTCGGAGTGAGTGTCGGAAAGTTGGTATACGCTTCCGAGTCAAATTTTGCAACTCATTCGGATCCCGACCGCGAGCAAAATGACTCGGTGAAATAGTGCTTGATTCACGCGCCCAAGCTTCTATCATCCTTTATTTTGTAGATTTTCCCTCGATCACCTGGATCTGGGCCAAGTCTGAGCTCCACTGTGTCCTAACAAGGCACGGAACTGGACGCCCTGGCGACCTCAGCTTCCTAGTAATGCTATAACTACAATGTTCTCTAAGGCTGGGCATCAAATAACTAACTCAATTCAAGAAAATTGCTGTTGCAGCAAGGTTTGCAGTGCATCAGATACCCATCTTGAGTTCTAATCCAATCATCCACTGTAAATCCATCTATGGCCTGCTCATTCCTTTATTATGTATGCTATGTACTTTATAGTAATGTCAAGATTAAGTTCCCAGGCTCGTTGTTTGCAGGCAATCATGATTTGATCATGATGCTTCCCGCAAGAGGTGGGGCTCAACAACCACGCTGTTTCCAATTTCCTGCCTTGATCCAATGATATGAGTGGATACCTAGGAGCAAGGGAATCTACCTGAGCAGAGATGCCAACAGCGTTGAAGGAATCCAAGTTGGCACAAGGCTAGGAACATATTAAGAGAGGTTAGTTAGGTTAGGTTTATTACCGGCTTGGGACCAAGTGCTGATACTCTGGGATCCGAGAAGCTACATCACTAAAATGTCTGAAACAATATATACTCATTATATTCTCTGGAATCTGGCATCAGCCCCACCACTCATGGCAGGGTATGATACCTGAGTTAACACGCTACTCCCCCCATTGATCATGCCCATCATGAGTTATCATTTTCTGTCACAGTGACTTCAGATGATCATGCATGGTAGGGGTTATCATGCATGGTGAGGTTGATCATGGCCAGGGCAAAATAAGAAAAATTAAAAAGCCAAAAATAATACAAAGAGATCGGGTATTACATAATACGACTCTTAATGCAGCAGCAAGGTCACAAACACAAGTGGAAGTAAATGATACCGGCGTGGTTCGAACCCGCGACTTCAAGCTTAGACAGCGCTTAGACCATATACTTGAGACGCGTTACCACTACGCCAGAGCATGCTTGTTAGGATCTATGTTTTTGCTTAATATATAGGGAAAGGGGCCAAATTTTTTTAACTTCACCTAATCATTCCCGACCCTTTTTTTACTTTTTCTCGCCCTTTTCACTTCAGTTTTTGGATCATTCAGCTAGCACCATGATATGTACTTTATAATCAGTTGTGATCATGATAACAGCATGATAACCAGTTATAATTGTGACAAGGGTATGATAACCACATTATAATATGCATATCATTGTGACAAGGCTGTTATACCTTCTCAGAATCATGATGAGCATGATAACTCCTTCTCATTATAATATCAAAGGATAATCTTGTTATCATGCCACAAAATTATTCCAGACTTTTATAAACCTATGTAAAGTGTTATATTGTTTTGGACATTTTGGTGATGCTACCTAATGTACTTATATGTATGTACATTATTGGGGCCAACTCCTGGGTGTAAAACTTCAAGTTATGGCCGATGGGTGTGGAGACTCCTTGGGAGACTCGTGGGTTTTTCTTCCTGGTACATATCAGAACAAGTAATACAAGTGTTGGCATAGATATGAGTACAACCATCATACTGCATTGAACTTAGATGCATTTTCCAAATTCCCTTCCGAACTCAGTAGGCTCCATGAGAAAAAATCAGCCAACAATTCTGCTTGTTCTGATATCTATCTACTAAGATCAGAGACTCTGCCTCTGGACTCAGAGTGAGTACTTATACTTATTTCTCAGAAAACAGATGATAAGCACTCTACTTTTTCGTCGCCATGTCAGACTCTTCCAGTGATCAGGTCATCGCTGAGGAAATTTTAGGAGAAATATTTTCTTTCCAGTGCGTTGAGCAACCCAGGCTTTGTATGAGTATTATATCATGTCACATTTCCGCTGATATTATAGATTGGCCAACTACGCAGTGCTATCTGCCTTTGGTGAGACTTTCTTCTGGTCACCAGAGTGAATGTAGTACGCTTATGCTTTGAAGTGCAGTTTTATCGTTCTATGATTTTTTTTTTACAATCCCTACTGAAATTCGATTGATATGGTCCCGTCGACTGACTGGCACCTCTATGATATTTATCCTGGATCGCTACAGCTTTATGCTGTTCCAAATTTTCCAGCTGTTGTGCACCCTGAGGCTCTCAAGACAAACTTTGACATATACAAGGTTTATTGCCCTTTGTATTTGCTTGCATTATGCTTGACTCAGTATATCATATCCAGCTGTAGAGATCTCAACCTTATGTTGTCTGTTACTTCCACTATCAATGATGTAGCAATGGGATGTAGGCCATCTTTGACATTCCTTCCTCAATGAATTAGCTTAACTGAGTACTGTTCCCTATAGTACTTTCTATATTGAGGGTTTATGCACTCTTTGGTCAAAAGCGATGTGTACTTATTCTGCTCTGTCCATACATCATTGTGGTTGTTGTTTATGCTTTCCTGGTACGTTCTTTATTCAAAGTCCGAAGTACTGCATTCAGATTGTGTCGCCACTCTATCACTATGCAGCTATGGTTCTCTTCTTCAGTGGCCACTAGCCAAGGAACAGATGTTGAACTATTGACACCGTGTTTGCTTAATTCGGGCTTTGAGTTTGAAATGTCAGCATCTCCACCTTTCTTTCCTCCTATCAATCTGTTATATTGATCAAATATTGACTGCTTTATTTTTTCGATGCAGTTGTGAGCCTTTTTCTCACTGGAAAGCTCCGAGTCACTGATTAATTTACGTCATAGTGAACATTATTTCTCCTCTCATCCAATTGGCTTTTGACATCATTATCTTCATCTTAATTTTGGTCCGAACTGCCGGTCATATCAAGCAATCCCGCAAATCTGGGACCCATAGCATTGCCGAGGTGGTCCTGCGTGATGGTCAGTGAGCTATTGTGACACTGCAGTATGGTCGCTAACATGGCATATTGTGAATAGACAGTCTGTACTTCTTGTAAGTTCCTTATTAAAGTTTCTGTGGCGGCAGCCTCAAATGGAGTCCTGTCTACTTATTTCTAGCACCATCTTCGTGATTTCCAGTATTGGTGCTGCTTTCTCAATTGTGAGTCCTATTTGACTTCTCATGTTGCAGGGTTGCTGAGTCCTTCTAACTTCCTCAATCTAGGCATCTATCTTTCCAGGAACAGTAAGTTACCCATTACATACTAGTTCTGAAGAATGATAGTCTTAAAATATCGTACTATGACGTAGAACTCAAATCCATGGTTCGAAGCTAACAACATCGTCGACCCGTTTTTCAACGTGTATGTCTATCATTCACGCTTGCTGTCTGAGTCTAACCAACTCATCATCTCTTGACTAACAAACTTCTTCCAGCCTACAAAATATCCTAATAAATCATTTGGTCCTCAATCTTCGTGCTTTCTCCAGCCATACTGTCCAACATTCTGGTCAAGCCCTCGCCAACACCACCACTCCTTTTAGCGCACTCAATTTTGCTGAGAATCGATTCCTTGGTAACATTGGAGCGCCATTGGACTATAATCAATGGGATGATGTGGATGAACTCGAGAATGAAGCCGAGCTTGAAGGGGATGGGGATATTGGACAGGGAATTCCGGACAGAGTGGATCCATTGATTACACTAGTTCCTGTGGTGAGCTTGGTAGCATCCGTTTGCAATCTTTTAATGGCTGACAACTTCCGGCACTACAGATTTATGATCATGAGAAGGGGGGGCCGGTCAGATTGGGGCCAGTCAGATTTGTGCCTATGCAGAGGGAAGCTGGTCCTAGTCGCTTATTTTCCTGAAACAATCATTGAGTACAAAGCTGCTAGCCAGCCTGCTGTCAATATTGTGCTCTATGTAGTACTTATAACAACTAGTCTTGAGGTTGTGTGCAAATACTACAAGGACATGATATAGTGCTCTCTGCCCTTCCTTCAATGAACAATCTTACCAGTGATCGTAAATTTAGGTATGAAGCTTGGCAGAATGCATTGAACCAAAGTCATTTACTGCCTGCTCTAGCTTTGGACTCACGCGAAAAATAAAGCATACATCAGCAAAAAATGTCAGAAACATTTATGCGCATGTAAGAAGTAAGAATATTACAAGGTCTAACAAGCCAAGGTGGGTTCCTTACAGCCTCAAACAAGGTCCTACAAGTTGTGAGGAGATTACAAGCCATAACAAGCTAAGGTATTCTTACAGGGGCGAACAAGGCCTTACAAGCAATGAAAATCTTACAAGCTGCGAAAATCTTACATGCGCACACAAGCTCATACAAGATATAACAAGCCACGGGAATCTTACATGCGTGAACATGGCCGTACAAGCAGAAACGAGCAGTGACAATTATTACATGCATAAATAAGACTGTACAAGCACAAACGAGCAACAAAGTCAGAATTTATCAAATCCAAAAAGCTCCTCCTCATTCGCGTCACCTTCTCCATCATCAGGCCCCAGGTTGGACTGACCATCCACTTCGCTGTCACTCTGGCTGTGCTCTGAGTCATTCTCAATGTCACTACCGCCCCCATTTTCGAGTTCCATGCTGTCAAGCTTGATCTCCATATCCACACTCTCATCATCCGATATTTCACTATCTCTGAACTGAACATTATTCTGCTCTTCAAAAACCTGTGTAGCATCCAGTGTTGACTTGTGCCCAATTCCCCCACCCCGGAAACGCATGAACATGTCACGATCAACCCACCTGCCCCAAGAAATTAATCAGGGTAGAAGATTGAATATCAGAGAGACTCACATGTTCACATAATATTGAAAATAGTCTTCATCATTGGCTGTCTCCCTATGTGCAAGTGAGGGCCCTGGCAGAAACTGGTCAGTTTTCCCATGTTCGAATGCTGGAATAATATGACAGCCGCGGATAACATCACAGGGATCAACAAATCCAAATGCTTCTGCATTGTCAGAGCCAATAAATCCAAGCATAGGCATCCGTTTGGCATGGATACTGTAAGACTGCTGCTCAGATGTTGGCACACGACCAAACCACCGGACATAGAGAACATTGAATTTCTGTGGGCTTCCGCGAGATTTAGAAAGTGGGCCGGAGTGGAGAACATCAAGGTGGAAGATGCCAATGATGCGTGCAAACCAGTAAGGGTGTTCCACACAATCATTGTCATTAGAAAGGAGCATGATATCGGAATGGGTTCGGGGGTTGCAAGAATCCTGATCACGTCGCATATCATATGTAGTGTGATTGAAGCGAATGACTTTATGTCGGAAAATTTTGTTGTTTCGGAATGTGATAGTAGCGCAGTCTTTATCAGTGAATTCAGATTCATTTTCAGGTATACCAAGGATACGTTCCAGGATGTGGTCTTTGAGTTTTAATTGAAAATTCTATGAAATAATGAATCAGTAGAAATTTGGAAAGAAATGTTTACGACATACATTGAAAGCCAAGTCATCAGAAAGGTTTCTCAGCCAAAGGGTAAGATTTTTCCAAGTAACGAGTGTTTGAGGAGATGTGGTAGCGATCAGTCGGGTTGGTGAAAGGAAGAGGGTCGGTGTCAGTAAAAGATAACGCGGGTCCAGAAGCGACCGACTCGGATGCTTTCTTTTTTCCAAGTTTTCGGATTATACGAGCGCGCCGTTCATGGCGAGCAATTTTAAAAGTGAACTGAATCTTATTGGTTCGCTTGTAGAGCTTCTTGACCCGCCGGTGCTCAAGTTCACCCTGTGAATCTTATAAGGCAGAAAGAGGTGACACAAAAAATCGACTTACAATCTGTGTACTATATGAGTCGGTAGTTCCAAAGGTACGAATTGTCCAAGGATAGTCGCCAAGAGCATGAAACTTGTATGTATTGATGTTTAATATTTTCTTCTGCGATATTGTGTTGCCAAGGGGTTTTGTTCCCGATTTTTCTTTCCCTTTTGCCTTCTGATGAGCCTGGCGTCGGGCTGCTGCAGCCTGTTCTCGAGGAAGAGCACGGATGTCAAACTGTTCAGCAGTTTTTGTAGTGAATGAGCGAAAGAGTTGGCCAAGTTTGGTGGTTGCCACTTCAAATGAGTCCAGCGTAAGGTCAGTGTGAAGTCGCAACTTGGCGTAAGCATGCCAAGTAGCCATCTGCGCAAGAAGGTCTTGAACAAGATCATCAATTTCCTGCGACTTGGAAGCAAAAAGGCCCTCAAAGCATGCTGGTGCGCACTGACAAGATGGTTAATAAATACATACAAGAAAGTAAAGCCAACGCACCTGAAGAAGGTCTTCAAAATCTCGGGCCGCAAGTTTCTTCAGTTCAGAAACATTATTCACAAAGCGGCGAATAGTGCTCCAACCAAAAGTAGGGATGTTTCGAAAGCTGTGGACAATCTATTAGAATTATCATCAGCAATGGGAGAGAAAAAACAAACCGATTGTTGAGTTCCTGCACTACATCCTTCCCCATTACATGGCACATGCGTATCAAGTGAATAAATAAGTCTTTAAATGCCCCAATTTCAACCTCATGCATCAAATCAACCACAAAGAGAAGGAAATAATCAAATCCAAGATTGTCAAAGGCTTCGGAAAAGGCGTTCTGAATGACCAGTGAGAATGATACTAGAGGAAAAAACATACATGCTTACGCGTGTAGGGACCATGGAATCAACAAGCAAATCTTGAACTTTCTTACTAGCAAGAGACTTTCCATGCTTGAAGAATTTTTTTCTGGCCTCTTCAATGATTTTTCGCCGCTCTATGTTATCAGATCGCCTCAGGATTTTACGACGCGACATATCTTGCCGAGTTCCTATTTCATGTGCCTGGCTCTTCTGAGCTGTACAGCGCGGGCAGAGGTGAGTCCCGAGATTTTTAATACTAGCAAGAAGGCATCTAAGAAATATGTTAGATATAAAGCAATTCCAAGTTCAAAAAAATATACTTCTCAGGATAGTCTGCTGAGTAGGTAAATATGCGTGGATAAAGTCGCCGAAGAACCCCATCTGGACCTTTCACAACAACACCATGGACATACACATCAAGAAACTCAGGTGTGAGAAGGAGTTTCCAAACTTCATGCTCAAGCTCACGCTTAAGGTGTGTTTTCATTGCATCTGTTAGCGGCGAGCCAAATATTTTTGTATACGCATCTTCAACCTGATTTGGAAGCTGGAAAAAGTCAGTGATGACTCCGACTTCAAAAAAAATGATAACTTACTGATGGAAAGTAAACTAAGTGATGTGCCGCAAACTTGGTGGGCTTTGCACGAGTATACTTGGACTGTGAGCCAAACCACAGGTAACCGGGGCAGATAGATGCTGTTCCGAAGCTTGCCAGATGAGTCGAGTCTGAATACATCATGATAGGAGCAACGACACGCTCAAGATTACATCCTGGCTCAGGCGGACTAGTGAGAACTTCTTTTTCCATATTCAAAAATGCATCTGATGAATAAACCTCTCCGTGAACACGAATAGGTTCGGGGTACCCATCGCGCTCCCACATCTGCTTATACCCCCGTAGATGGTACTCAGAGGCCGCTTCAGATGAGTATGCCTCTCTCATCACATCAAGGAGATCCCGGTGAATAACACCATCAATATCTACTGTTGGAGCTTTTTCCTCTCGAGTTTTTGATCCAGTACAGGGGAGAGATAGCTTGACAGAGCTCTTTTTCCACCCAGCATGCGTGTTGAACGGCAGACCTTCAGCATCCAGATTGGGAGCATCGAGCCGTTTTGCTTCCTTTCGAGCGCTGAAGCCATGCAGATCCTTTGGATCAAAGTCAGGTTGCTGGATAACCTCGTCATTCAAGCGCTGGATATAAGCAAGGCCATCGGAGTCGTTGCCATTGTAGGCAAACTTCATCATATAGTAGGTGGATGCATTGGGGAAGGGAGCAAACGGATTAAAGCTTGAAGATGAACTTTCAGTATCAAAGGGGTGTGGGTCAGATGATGTTTGCAAATGCTGCTCCCGCTCACGCCATTGGTGCTCCAACTTAGAATTAGTCTCCATTGGCTCTTGAATTGTTTTATACCGACGTTCTTCACTCTCACGAACCATTGTATCCCATCGCGCATCGGACTTCTTGCTGTACCATCATCACTTACACTACTCATTTTGCTCACTTTCGCGTATATCTTGGACTTATTGTTGTAGTTACTTACTGCTTATTGCTCATTGCTCGCTTATCGTTGTAGTTGCTTGTTCATTGCTCGCTGTTGTATTCATTCACTTCAAATACACTGTTTCAGTATCATCAAGAACGATAGTAATAAGGGTAATAAAAATCAGATGCTTGGTATGATAAAAGAGCCTTGTGTTGGCTTGTATCACTCTAGGGCTTGTATTGGCTTGTATCAGCTTGTAATCACTCGAGGAATTGTATTAGCTTGTATCAGCTTGTATCAGCTTGTATTCACTCTAGGAATTGTAAGGGCTTGTATTGCCTTGTAATCTGGCATACCTTGTAAGCGCTTGTAATCTTTCAGTAAAAACAAGCGCATACAAGGTACGCCGACCTTGCAAGCTATGCGCGGCTGGTATGCCCTTGTTTTCCTATGTCACCGCTTACGGTGGACCTACTCTTTTGCTGATGTATGTGATCAAAACTTCTACAGCTTGTTACAACATCACTCCGAATCTGCTGCAGATTTTTTGTGACTTTTTTGTAATATCCTAGCAATCTTTTCATGGGTATTTCAGTGCAGAGATTCCTTGCTTCTATCAAAACAGATAGTGGTGAAATTTTGGAAATGGATGCACGAAAAGTTGACCAATGATAAAAACTTTTATGGCAAATTGCAATAATAGTCACTAATAATAATTAATCTAGCTCATCGTCTTTGTCTTCTCACGTCCTTTTTCTGACCTTTTCGATCCATTTGTTCGGGATTTATGGAGCAAAAACACCAGTTGCATTGTCGTTGCAAGACCTACGTCCGCCGCATAAGCAGACACCACTAAATCGACAGCTATCAAAGTCATTCGAGGTGAGAACAGTCCAGTGTCATTTTCCAGAGAGATGCCAATTCTCAGTACGCTGGGCAGGGATTTTGCGTGTGTTGAGAAGATGACGGGAGCAATGAGCTGAGATATTATGTAAAAGTTCATGAAACGGCGGTGACTCCCGTACCAGGTTATAAGCCACAGTTCAATGACGTGGTTCCAGGTATTACTTACCACACGCAATATGCACTCGAAAGCCTACTGCACAAGCGTTTCCCTCCAATTCGTTGAAGATCAGTTCATTTGCTGTAGGATTATACAGTAGAGGTAGGGGCAAGATCTTCTCCGAAAGCGAAGTAAATGATGCCAAACAATCAATATACGCAAACACCGGCATCATTCGGCATCACTTTCGGACGAAGAGGCTTGGAACGAACCTACGCTAAGGCGCCAGTAACGGAGCTCGAGGCAAGTAGACTACATGTAAATGTACGGCGTGGCTGCAGAAAAATCTACTACACAGGTTTACAGAGCTTCAATGAAGGTTTGCCGCCAATAATGAAGTCTCCGGGCCAGTGTTTTTATTATCGGGAGAATGTCAGCTCTCGAAGCTTGTTGCCAGTAGCAGAGAGGTTTTGCTGGGGTATACGGCATCCACCTGCAGTAGAAAAAGACCGCAACTGTGATTCGTGTCCGCAGTCATTGAGTCAAGGTGGTATAATGTCGACCACCACTGGTAAAGGAATCGAGCAGTACACCAAATGAGGAAAAATCTAACTATATTGTCGTAATCAATGCATTCTATGTAGCACTGTAGGTGTAATCCTTCGTTGTCCAGTGGCTGCAATCCTTTGTAGTCCAGTGGCGAGGACAAAGCAATCCAGAAGTTGATAAAATTCTGTAATCAGGCGAGGACGAAGCAATCCAGTTAAAGCTGACAAAAACCAGTGAGGGAAGGAAGAATTATGTTATAGTATACGTACGGTTAACGGCTATCCATCGTCAGATGAAGCCATGAAAAAATTGCGACCAGACGAGTGAGTAAAGACAGAGCAAGATGGGCGCGGAAAAAAGGCGCTGATCGGACCGAACATGCGATAAGCTTGGGCGCTTATCCTTTCTTGGAATCGACGGGCACCACCAAGTTGAAGTAGGCTGAAGCCTTGCAAAGTACACGGCTCTTCGGAACTGGCTCATGGGAAACAAACTCTGTTCAGGTTTTGGTTCACCCGGCGATCGTGGTTAGTCCTCGAAGAGCAAGAGGAGAGCTCAGGTATTCTTATCGACCAGTTTGCCGTACTTTCTTTCTGACCTGTCGAAATGTAGCAGTCCTTCTCATGTATTCTGGAAGGCAAAAGAAAACTCTCTCTTTGTGTCATTGCGCTAGCTCATGGAAAAATCGACGACTATACTGTACAATACGCTCATCCCGGTTCAAACGTTCAGGCGCAAAAGCAGCAGTTCAAGTTCAAAACTCGGACCTGTTGTTCAGAGTCAACGTGAGGAAATCAGGGTAAGGTGAGTAGTGTTCACGAGGTTTTGAACGCGTACATCTGTATATATAGTTCGGAAACGCTATTTGTATCTTTTCCAGCAATACACGGTGCCTATGAATCAGTTTACCGGGTGAAGTAACAACGATGTTCGGTAGTACTCACCGGCCCTGGACACTGAATCCCTGTTTTCAAAAAAATCGTTTAACTGGTACATTCCGCCCGCTATACCGGCCTGTCCCGAACCGCAATTTTGAGCTCTTGAGCACTCCCCATTCGATTCGAGCAATATACGTGACTACGGTACCACGATGAGGTAATGGGGGCTCGGGAGTAGTATCAACATCATCATTGCCATGTAGCGCATCAGCGGTAAGAGACATTACACTTTCATTGAGTGAAGAGAGACGAGTCCGAGGATGTCCGAGTTTCGTTCGATGACTGTCTTGGAGGTTCGGTGAGTGAACCGTGTAAGGCTCTGGCGATAGTGGTGGTTCTGGTCAGAGTCAACGCGGAGGAAGTGAGGAGAGTAAACGGTAGTGTCTTGGGCGCCACAGCACATGTAGTTCATTTCATCCCATGAACCCGATAGAGGTTAAAAAAGGGAAGAGATTTCGCGCCCGGTGATGAAAAGACTGCGGAAGATTTCGATAAAGAGTCAAAAGACGATAGTGATAGAATCGGAGATAACAAGCGCACCAGATGCATGCATTTCGACGGACCCATGCGCCGTATAACCAGAGTCTCGCATTTTCGCATCACCCTTGCGCTAGTTGTAGTCCAACAGCGCAGCTTCCGGGTTTGTGGAAGCAAAGGGTGATACTCTCATTGCTCCTTTTCATCCAAAATGGCTGTTCTTGACTGGCCGTTTGGATATCCTCCCTCGAGGTCAACACACGCTGGATGAAATTTTCGTGGCGTTTACATACTTATATTGAACGGATGCGGAAAACAAAACTGACCCTCGCCCGGGCTCAGCCTTCTTCCCAGGCCATGGGACGTGAAACGTATTAACTCCAAGTAACGTCTTATTGTAACACTCGGAAAACCTCACTATTGACTCACCAGAAGCCTTTCTTCGAGTAGACTGAAGCACGACGGCTACGATATGTGAATGTAGCCTTAGACTCATTGTCATCGACACAGCCTCGGTGAAGTCCAGGCAACTCGGATGAGGCTGCTATCGCCGCATCTATCCACGCTATGGACTCAATAGACGCATTCACAGCGAAGGGAGAAGGCCTGGCTATTATATCAGTTCGTGGTTTTCCGTTATCCACAGCTTTCTCGGGCCTAATGTTCTACAGCATCCCAATTTACGGGTTCAATGTGCTATCTCGCTATTCCAACATAGCCTCCGATCTCTCGCCCGTGGCATAGAACGATACTCGGAGTCGTTTCTTGTGTCCAACTGGGGTTGCTTAAATGCGAGCCCAAAACGCAAATGATGATTGAATATCCTTTATAGACTGATTATAGACTGATTATGACTACTTACAACGCTGATGACAAAAACGAGCATCAACAATGGGATGTATATGGTTGGTATATGGACCCCCTTCCAGCGTTCTCCCTGGAAGAATCGGGAAATTGTAACGATGAAAGGTTGAGGTACAAACGCGAGCAAGTATCCTAGGTACAAGTACAACCATCATAGATAGGTGCATTGAACTCAGTGAACAAAAATCAGGCACATTGTCGAGCTCCTCATTGGTTTCCGTGAGGAACTCGTCAGTTATGTACTTATAGTAGCCTATTACTTACTTACCAAAAGTAGGTACTTATCTAACAAGTTCCAACACGTTCTAAGTAAATTTTCATATTATCTACTTTTACCTTCCTACTTACTACTACTCAATAAAACTTGTTCTTACTTACTTGTACACTCTAAAAGGGATCGACTCTTTCGATTGTGACTACTCGAGACCCCTAACGAACTCGGAACTTCGGTTAGCCCTTAAAAGCTACCTAAGTTTCACAACACATTGCAGAGCATGGCAGTCAACATGCTCCGAAAGCGCTATTGTCTTCAAGACACCGTTGCTTACTAAAATCATCAACCACTGTGTCTTGGCATCTGAACATGAACAATATTTGATGACGGTTGTAGAGTAGGCCTCCGCACCGTAAAAATATACCTGTATTGCCATAACCGTAAACCGTATCTTACGGTTACGGTGCGGATCCCTATCAATGTAGAGGCTGCAATTGACTTCTGCATGCACGTCCTGATATCTACCCAAACCCTGCCTCCAGACTCAGAGTAAGTGTTGGATAATAAAATAGAACACGATATTACCACTCGGGATAATATATAGCACAACAGAAGAATAGAGTGAAAAGCACAATATATTCTGTTTGCCCCCTACAGTACTACAGAGAGAGGGGCAATCGGATGAGGTAGCATATATCTAGCTACACTGGTAATGGGGGTGATAGGAAATAAGTACGTGTAAGTATGTGTCAATAATGAATGTGAGATAACTATGAGCTTGATCAATCATAACAATGATACTGATACTTATCTTGTGATATCCAACACTTCCTCGCAAGCTTGTAGTTAGTCCAACAAAGAATAAAACAAATGTAACAATATACCAATCAATCAATTCTGCATTAATTCCACCTAAGGGCCAATAATCTGTGTACGTGCAACATAGTAGCTAACTTTCGAGCAAAACACTTTGACATGGAAAAATGATCTGATGCAATGAATGGTCTCGAAATGGTCTGTTCAACTCACAATATGAACAACAATGTATGTCCGTTGTCGAGCTTCATACGCGTCTACGTATGAATCTCGTCATATTACTTTATTTAGTACTTTGCACAAATATTTACAGTATATAGATACCGTACTTGTACTGAGACAAAGAAGAATACTTTGGATCCAAACCACCATCTTGATCACAGCGCTTCGGAGATGCCTCCCTGTCACCTGAGACGTGTAGGGAATGGCTAAATCTCGAGAAGGTCCCCCGCCGAACTCGATTTTTCAATACGAGTGCAAACTCAATTGAAGTTTCACACCGTCTGGTAGCATGCCTCTGGTGCTTGTCCGATGTCCAATGCCTTGTCAAATACACAACTTGACACTAAATTCGCGCTCCAACGCGATGAGTCTGAAACACACAGCTTTATCCCAATAAGTGTTCTCATGACACTTCAGTCAAACACAGTTTAACAACAATATTTGAGACACAATCAAATGATGACTCGTGAATAATTGATGGACAATGATAGATGATGGTGATGTGCAGTGTGAGTGAGTGAATAAGTGCACAGCGCCGTGTGACTTGAGTAAGAACTCGTATGAGCTTCCGAGTCGCGATAAGGATGGGACTGTTCCTTAATCCTTCTTTAGCACTATGTTTTACTAGCCTGCTAGACTGGCTAGGATCCGATTGCCATAATATTGTATTCTATTTTATTATCCAACACAATCGGATGAGGTAGCATATATCTAGCTACTGCTTATATACTGGTAATGGGGGTGATAGGAAATAAGTATTTGTAACGGTGTAAGTACATGTCAATAATGAGTGTGAGATAACTACGAGCTTGATCAATCATAACAATGATACTGATATCTTGTGATATCCAACAGTAAGTACTTATACTTGTGTCTTGGACTGGCACTCTACTTTACTATCATGCCAGACTCATCCAGTGATCAGGTCATCACTGAAGAAATCTTGGGACTAATACAGTACGTTGAGCAACCTAGGCTTTGTATGAATAGCATGTCACATGGCCATTGATATTATCTTTAGGACTGGCTCCTATGTGACGCTATCGTCCTTTGGTCAGATTGGTCTATAGCAGGAGGGTGAACTTATCTTGCTTACACTTCAAACTACAGTTTTATTATCTTACGACTTCTTGCTCACACTCCCTACTGAGCTTCGATTGATATGGTCCCGTCAATTGACTGGTAGCTCTATGATATTTATTCTGAATCGCTACATCGGTCTGCTGTCCCTACTCTTCTTGCTGGTCAGTGCAAACATCAGTTTGCCAGGACAAACTTTAACATATACAAGGTTTATTTACCCCTTTTTTCACTTTATCGCAGTGCGCTTGACTCAATATATTGTGCCCAGTTGTAGAGATCTTGGTCTCGTAGCACGTATTGCTGCCAGTGCTAATGGTGCAACAATGAAATGTATGTTATCATTCTCCAATGCAGTAGCATGACTGAGAATCATTTGCTGTAGTACTTTCCATCTTGAGGGTTTATGCACTCTTTGGTCAGAGGCGATC
Source organism: Rhodocollybia butyracea (assembly GCA_015501585.1). NCBI lineage: Eukaryota > Fungi > Basidiomycota > Agaricomycetes > Agaricales > Omphalotaceae > Rhodocollybia > Rhodocollybia butyracea. The sequence goes on along the minus strand of JADNRY010000119.1, from coordinate 118,683 downwards.
ACTGCTTATCCTGCTCTGCCCATTCATCATTGTGGATATTATTGGTGCTATCCTGGTACGACCTTTATTGCAAGTTTGGGGTACTGGTTCAGATTGTGCTCTGTGTAGCTATGGTCCGTGGCAATAATAAACACCACCCAAGGAACATATTTGGAGCCATTTGCACCATGTTTATTTCTGAGTGCCAATAACTTTGAGGCTGAAATGTCAGTATGTCCATCATTCTTTCCTCCTAGCTATCTCTTGTATTGATTGCTCAATCTTTTCAATGCCAGTTGTGAGCCTTTTGTTCGTTAGCAATATGGCTCCATGTCAATTGATCTACATATTAGTTATCATTATTTTTCCTTTCCTCCAACTGACTTTTGACAGTATTATCTTTATCTTGACTTTGGTTCAAACTGCTGGTCACATCATGCAATCCCGAAAATCTCATATTCATAGTATTGCCGAGGTAGTCCTAAGTGACGGTCAGTGAATTATTGTGAAAATAGAAAACTGGTTATTAATATGGCATATTGCAATAGGCAGTCTATACTTCTTGTGAGTTCTTTACTTGGTTCCTTATTGAAGCTTCTGTGACAGCTTCAAATGGAGTCTGATACCATCTCCCGCAGCATCATCTTCATAATTACGAGTATTGATTCTGCTTTTGTATTTGTGAGTTTTATTTAACTTCCCATGTTAATCTTTCTAACTTCCCATTTAGGCATCAATCGTTCCAGGACCAGTAAGCCATCCTCTCTCTTGCATAGTCCTAGAGAATGACAATTTGAAAATGTTGTATGACCTAGTTATCAGATACATTGGGCGCAGTAGCAGACAGTAGTGTCTCGTTTCTCAACGCGTATGTCTATCACTCACACTTGCTGTTTGGACGTGATTGATTGATCATCCCAATAACAAACTTCTTCCAGCCTAACAAATATCTTGATAAACCGCCTTGTCCTCAACCTTCGTGCTTTCTCCAGCCGTACTGTCCAACATTCTGGTCAGGCCCCAGTCAGTCCAACTGCCCCTCCACTTGGCGCACTTGATTTTGCTGAAAACCGATTCCTTGGTAACATTGGGGCTCCGTTGGATTATAATCAATGGGACGACGATGAGCTTGAAAGTGAAGTTGACCAACGGGATGGTGATACTGAATGGGAGATTCTGGACAACACAGTAGATCCATTGACTACACTGGTGCCTGTGGTGAGCAAGGTAGTATATGCTTGCAATCTCTCAGCTGATGACTTCTGTTGCTCCAGATATATGATCATGAGAAGGGGGGACCAGTCAGATTTGTGCCTATGCAGAGGGAACCTGGTCCTCGTTTGTGATTGTTCTGAAAAGACTATTGAGCACAAGGCTGCTAGGCAGCCTGTTGTCAATATTGTGCTCCATGTACTTACAACAACTTGAAGTTGTGTATAAATACTACACGGACGTGATGTACTGGTACAATGCATCGAAACAAAATTCCTATCTATTTACTGACTGCTCTAGCTTTGCAAGCTTTGGAATTGCACGACAAGATGAAATACACGCGTGATCAAGACTTCCATAGGTTGTTACCCGATTTGAATCTACATCTAATAATGCCTTCAAGACAACCTACCACTGATACAGAGGCAAGTAATAAGTAATTCAATGCAGGAGTTCCTTGCCACTATCAAACCAACTTGATAATGCAGAAAGTTTGGACATGGGCGCACGAAAAGTCGACCACTGGTAAAAAGGGACTCAGCCTGGAGACTCGGATAGCCACAGATTTTCCAGGCAGCGATTCAAACCATCGGTTAGCGTGTCGTCTCCTGCAACTTTACGGCCATCATTAATCTGGCGCATCATCTGTCTTATCTGCGAGCACCCAAAGCTCAAAAAACACCGGAAAACCTACAACGACACCAAAAATGGTGTGGGATATATGGAACAAACACGCCAGCTGTATTACCGTTCTAGGACCTAAGTCCGCAGCATAGGCAGATGTCACTGAATCAATAGCTATTGGAGTTGCTGGCAGTGTTGAAAACAAGCGCTGTACATCCAGCTCATTCTTTCCCTCCCAATGGAATCCATTGATCATGGATCATCTCATCTGCTATAGGATGATGTAGTAGAGGTAGAGGTAAGATATGGACAAACGGAAGAGAGATGATTGCAACACCAATTTTGGAGTCGGTAGAGCAGTGTTTGTGAGGAAACACGCCAGTTGCATTGCTGTCGCAGAACCTAGGTTCACAGCATGGGCAGACATCACTAGTGACTAGACCGATGGCCATCAGAGTTGTTGGTGGTGAAGGCGGTACGAAACATCATTTACAGTATAGACGCCGATTCTATGTTAAGCAATGATAGAGGCATTGGGTGACGACGAACTAAGATATTGCGCTTCGCCGCATTTTAGACCCAAGTCGATAAACGGAGTACTGTACGAGGTCATAAGCAAAAGTCCACTGATCTTCCAGCGATTACTCACCTTATTCCTCCAGTTTCCCAGCCCGTCTCTGGTGGTCCATGTCAAGGTACCAGCTCGCTGATCCCAACGTTACAGCACCCCTTGACGACGGAACTGCCCCATTGATTACACAGAATGATCGACGAAAGCGCATTGGCAGAACGAATGAGATGACAATGCTGTGAAGAGTGGCTGCTATGCGACCGATAGAAAAATTGCAAGCCGCAGCGTAGTCTTGCACGCCAAAATTCATGAGAACGAAGAAAAATCGTTGGCCACGGGGGCATGGTTGGCGCGACGAGATTGTGGTGTGTAATCAGAGGATATTAAAGCCATAAAAAAAATGAACCAAGGCACCAGTAACAGAGCTCAAGGCAAGTAGACGATATGGAGTGGATGCAGAGAGATCGATCTATTGCACAGGTTGACAGAGGTTCACCGGCACCGCCAACAGCAAAGTCTCCGGGCCATAGTTTTTTGATTATCGGGAGGGTATTGACTCTTGAAGCTTGTTTCCTGCAACAGAGAGGATGACCTTGGTGGTATATCGCAGTAGAAAGAGACTAAAAGTGTGATTCGTGCTTGCAGTCAGTCGAAGTAGTATGTATAATGTCGGCTGCACCAGTAAAAGAATCGGGCAGGATACCAAATAAGGAGAAATTCTTGTAAGTAAGTCTAAATGTATTGTTGTAATAGGTGCCTTCTAGATCTACGTGTAGCGCTGTAGTAGGTGTGGTGGAAGTTGATAAAAGTTCTGTAATTTGGCGAGGACGAAGCAATCCAGTTAGATCTGACAAAACACTAGTGAGAGAAGAAAACTTATGGCATAATATACACGTACGGGTATCGATTTATCCACCGTCAGATGAAGCAATGAAAAACTTTCGCAGGCGAGACGGTAAGATGGGAGCAGGATGGGAAGCGCGGAAAACACAGATCTGGGCCCGGACCGAACAAGGTTTGCGCGCTTATTCACATCTCTAGCGAACTACGGAAATCGCGCCCGCACAAAACTTCGTAAAGCGCAACGCGTAAGCGATAGAGTAATGGTATTTACTCAAGGCGTGTGTCATGCTTTTGCAAGAGCAGGTGACAGATAGATAAGATTTCATTTAGATAAGATAGATAGATAGATGAGCTTCGCGCCAAAGCTGAAGCGACGGAAACTCGGACTCGCCATCCGACTTGGTGATCTTCGTTGCTAGATTGGTGATCTTCGTTTCCAAATTGGTACAACGATGTGATATCAGGGCTCTTCTTCTCCAGTGCCAGTCTCTTGGCTCCGATGTCACAACAACTTTCGTCGGCTTCATGTCAAGTTTTGAATACAGCATTGGGTCAAGATCGCTCACTATCGGCGAGAGCTCCAAGAAAATCAATACAAAAGTATACTTTTCTTGTACTTTATCTACGCTTAATCTTGATTCGCAAACACTGGCCGAATTAAGCGCAGTGATGAGCCCAAGAACAGTGACGCAGATTCGAGAATTTACCTGAGCTCAAACCGCGACAAACGCAACGAAACGCCGCCTCTACCATGCCTCCGTATACTAATTTTCCGCTCATGGATCTAGCGGAGCTCTCGCCGTTTGTCAATGATACGGCCAAGTTCTCAATCGAAGAACCTAGCCTATTTTTAAATCCTGTCGGTGTCGCTAATCTCTAGCATTATTTGTTCTCTAACTTGTGTACAAAGGACTCGTTAAAACGGCCCCGGTCAGACAGCGCTCCCGCATCTCCCCACCGTTCCTTTTCACTACAGGACTTTCATTCTCCATCGGTAAGTGCATTCCTACATACTACGTTATGAATGGTATGAATGGAAGAAACAGCCTTTCGTTCAAACTGCAGCCCCATTCGAGGACTCCTCATTATTTAAGAACCCGGTGATTCCAGAGATAAAAAAGCACGTACGTCCAGTAGGTTTTTGGAAGAGAAACTCCGCCCATAACTGCCCAAGGTATTAATAACGAGACTGTGCATTAACGAAGCGCAAAAATCTGTTATCGAAAATATCTACGCCTCATTCCGCCATTTCTCAGAGGAATATTCACTTGACAAATTGCAGCAGCAGAAGGCACTGAAGAAACTCCAAGAACTAGGGCTTGATTCAGACGCACGTAAAGATCTTACAACGCGATGGAGCGTCCGACATTCAGTAAAATGGTCTAATAACACGCGAAAGCGTACTTTGTTTCAATGGTTTGTATCCCATTTCAGCTACCTACCGATACTAATTAATTACCAGCCGTTGTGGATATGACCACCATTCTCGACAGAAATTGGAAGAGAGTAAAGGCGCTAGTAACTACAAAGGGGACTGGGAACGCTCTACGCCTTATCCGTTCACCGGTTGTCTAGCTCACATAGAAATCATCGAGCAAGATGACGGCCGTGTTACTTGGATTGCAGGAATACTTGATCATAACGCAGCTTGCCAAAACGCTGTTCTTGAACGCCGCCTCCGGTTCCGCTTCATGAGCACGTATACGAAGTTGCTCTTGAACAGCTCCGTAATGGTGCAAGGTAAATTCAATTACACGGGCTCAATCGTTCGGCTTATTTGTTTTAGTATAACTGCAATTCAAGAAAAGAATCAAGAGATGATGAACGCCAAACGGTATCATGACATGAAGACCTACGACCCCGCTACAGCTAACGTTCGTTACATATTCCTCCCTACCGACCATTCCTCCTCTATCGCAAGGCCGCAAAAGGACTCGGCGTGGATACTCGGGAGCTTCCGCAATATAATGTGGACGACTGGCTTAACCCTCATAGCCCAAACTTCAGGTCAGAGATATCAGAAGCTGTTTTCCACTATTCCAAACGTGCAGAGCGCGGCGACCGTTTCGAGGTCTGCATATCCACTCCAGAGATGAGCGAAGCTGCTCACAAGTATGCTCACCACTCTCAGATGGTGTTGGATGGTACGTTTGGCATATGCAGTTCACGACTCTTGCTATTTATTGCATTGGCTATTGATGAAGATCGCAAGGGACTTCCGATTGCATTTTTCCTATTCTCAGCGTCGACGGGTGCCAAAGCAACTCATGCATCGTACAATACAGCAATACTTACCAAACTTCTGGCTGCTTGGAAGGCTGATATCGTTCGCAGGTATGGTGCATTTGAGCCTCGCTCATGTATCACGGATACAGATACAAAGGAGCGCGGGCTCTCTTGAACACGTGGGCTTCAATCATTCTCCTCCTTTGCAAGTTCCATCTTCGACAGTGCTGGACAAATCATCGTAAAAAGGCCGTAAAGATCAAATCATCGGAATCCATTGATTCGTGGGTAATAAAGTCAATGATACCTCTTTACTCTTGAAACCAAGTTCGTGCAGCTCTACCCTCATCTATTTTTATTGACGTATGATTTTTAGACTCATCTTGACGGTAGAGCACTCTAGTGCTACTACTTTGATCGCAAATCAACGTGAGTACCTGACTGGCCTACTCACAAATAACACAGCGCAGCCGGCAGCAGAGGGTGGACTTGCCCATCTCAACTACCTTGACGCTAACTGGATGAGCCTTTCACTCTGGCAGAGCTGGTCGGAGTGGGGTCGTTTAACTGTTGCAGCCGCAATAAAAATCCCAGTCGAGGGCATCATCCCTACTACTAATCACCTTGAATCATTCAACGCGGTTCTGAAGAGAAAATATATTCAACAGCACGTACACTCTGGCCACCGACTTCGGTTCGATATCCTTATCTTCCTCCTAATCACACAAATCCTCCCTCAAATATACAACCACCGTCGTCTCCTACGGGAACACCGTCGTTTCCTTAACGAACGCTTTTCCGTGGCTGCTGGTGGTCACAACCTCTTAGACTTACAAAAGAAACTGGCCGAGTCCAAGGAAGAACGTTCCCGAGTTCTCCGAAGTGTGTGCTGGTGGCCAACGGATACCGCACGGGATATACAAGCAAAAGAGATTATTAGAACAAACAGGTTTCATGGTCTAGTTGTCACGCCAGAAAAGGATGTATTCTCCTGCCTTTGTAGTTCCTCTACACCAGGCATTTCTCCCTACGAGGTCAAGCTCTATCGAAACGGAAATGGATCCTGCAACTGTCCAGATTTCTACAGTCGCGGGGAGCTTGTAAACACTTGCGTGCGTTTCGAACTTCTATCGAGACGTGGGTGGCTCAGGGATTATGCGCTCCGCTGTGCTATCCGCCAACTCTTGCAATTGCCCAAGGAATAAAACAGCGCACAGAACCTCCTAGAGAGTCTACTCCCTCACTTGAGGCGGTACTTCCGCTACCTCTGCCTGTGGAAACAGTCGATGTATCTGCTTGGCGAGCTCTGCAAGCACTTGGAGGTGATATGAGCGTGTTAGGTGGTGAACTCGATCATGAGTCTGACGGTGAGCAGGGCAGTGATAGCGATTTTGATACATTGGATACGGGCAGTTCTGAACCCTTGATTTGGTTTGTTCAGCTCATTCCTATAACGAATACAAATTTAATCCTGATCCCTTCTAGCCTGCAAATCTTTATGAAGGACAAAAAGCCTCGATTAATGCACAGATCTGTAATCGTATAACACACGAAGCTAGTTCCCTTCTCCCTCGACTATACGGAATGGAAAGCACATTGGCAGGAGCTTCCAATCTCAGTGAAACCCTGAGATAATGGAGTTCATACATACGCTAGATTCTCTATCCTCCGCGCTGTCTAAGTTACTTGTTGCAGACACGAAAGCCTCTGACCCAGCGCCTTCCTCCGTTCCAGCTTCACCGCAGCAGCAGGACGATCCCATTCCCAGAATCAAGTCCCGGAAGCTCATTCGTGCACAATCCGGTCCTATTCTTCGGGCTCCATCTCCGGAGATGAAGCAAATACGGAAGATCTCAAGGGGGATACATTAGCTTATCTATATAGGACAACGCCTTTAGGCTACTTACTTAAACTACAGCGTAACTAACAAGTAGCTTGTCTCCTCAGTTTGAATCGTAGCAAACAGCACAACCCAACCTATTGAAAGCGCATTTCATCCTTCTCCAGTCCGAGTATTTGGTCCTTTAGCCTGCCTTCACTGGGGGGTGCGTAGGCAGTCGGGGACGAACCCTGGATTGAGGGAAACAGAGCGCTGAAAGTAGGATAATAGTCAAGGGAGGCGGAAACAATGGAGATAAAGTTAGCGGTAGCATGGTCATGGGCGTTTGTAAGAGTTGTAGCTGTAAGAGTCGTAGCACAGCTGCATACAACTACGAGGAGAGAGAGATGGAGGTGAACCCAGTGAAAAAGGCTAAGATTGTGACCGGCTGTAAAGCATTCTGCGCGCGCGGAGGTTCAAGAGTCGTACTCGGAATCTCTGGACTGTGAGTGGAGGAGGAGACGGTCAATGAATATTATGAATAATGGTGATTGAATTAGCGCCCATCACGTGGGCGCGTAACAAGGCGCTAGATTCTGTTGACTACCTTTCTTCTACCAACTACAACGACTGATAACGCTGGAACTTAGTACGGTTAGCTTAAGGTAAGTCTCTGCCCATATTCCTCTTTATTTTAGCGCATATGAATGAACCCCAGAAGCCTCAGAGCGGCGAATCGGAACTTCAGTTCTGGATCCCTCTGGGGTGGACGGGGTAACATTCGACGCGTATGGACGCGCCTAGGAAGCCCTGGGAGCTTTATGATAGGCTGTTAAGGATGCAGGGCTACTGGTTCGGACCCTATCGGACCTAACTGCGTCCTCCAGTCTAAAAGTTAAGCTTGGGGCTTCCAGCGTATCTTCCTTCCCTTTTCTCCAGGATTGACAGGCTGATTAGAGTTATACCCTCTTCTAGACACAGATAATTTTAATACATGATCTACCTATTAAATAACGCAGTAAGCAACAGACTACGGTTCCCAGAGCCACCCGAATTGATGCTAGACTCTGCAGCGAGTTCAACCCCTTAGTGCCCCTCCTGGATTCGACTTTCTGGCACTTACTCAAGCATCTATAGCAGATGCACCTCAAATTCCCATAGGGAGGGACCTAGGAATTGACGAAGAAGACGATTTGGGGATAGACGAGGGACGGGGGTTCAAATGCGCAATAATTCCCGACGCCGCGATAAACGCCGCCGCCAGACTGCTAACCGGCGGGCTCGAGAACACGCAGCATTACAAGCACAGCTTCCCTACTCCTACTCAGAACCTGCTTCGGATATTCTCTCTACTCCGCAGCCACTTCCGCCCTCCCCTTCCCTACTTTCAAAAGCCGCCACCTTACTCCAACCCCTCTTTTATAAGAAGCCCAAAACTCCTCCTCTCCCCTCCTGCCCCTGTTCAAAGCCCAATCCCGCCGTTCAATCCCTTCGCAACTCCAAGCGACGGGAGGACCGAAAACGAAAAGCAGAGGAAGAACTTCCGGCCTCAGGGCCTTCAAAACGAACCCTTGCAAATGTTCTGTCAGAGGGTAACACTATCAAAGTTGATCTAAACGCCGCCGACTTCGACGCTGCTCTGGGGGCCCACACCGCGAAACCAGGGACCAAAAAGCAACGGGGTTCCAAAGCAGATATGCGTCGGACTTATTCTCTGACTGAACTTCTTCAGCGGGAATTTCAGCATATCAAGTGGGATGGAATGTACGCCAATCTGTTGCCATTTGTCTGTTATTTTCCTAATTAGCCCCAATTACATAGTACTCCGTTTCCCCTCATTGATTGCTTCGGCCGTATTGTTGGGGTTCTTGCAGGTCAACCTGGCTCCGGCTATGCTTCTGAGCTTAGCGATGCGTTTGAAGAGATGACGCGAGAAGGTAGAGAAGCTGGACTAGAGGCGACCTCGCCCGAAGGAGCCAGTGCGCGGGGTTGGTTCCCGGCCTTCAATTGCGGGGCTAGCATGGGTATGGGCAACCCCCATCCCGTCCAGCTGGATCCAAAGAATATGACGGAAGTTTTGGAGCGCCTTGTTGGCCACAAGTCTGTGCGTAGGATGGCGATGTATCAGAACAGTAAGTTTCTCTGTATCTCTCATATTTGGGTATTCATTCTCAATAGCAGCGTTTTCTCTTTGGGCCCCGAGGGTCTACGAGGTGTACGAAAATACAACAAAGACCATGTGGGAGAAGGTGCCTAGTCTCCGGAACAACTTCCCGGGTGGAGTTTTTGGCGCTGCTGCATTTAACTTTGGAGGAAATGTATGGACATTCAAGCACCGGGATTTCCAGAACTGGACTTTCGGCTGGTGCGCCATTACAGCACTGGGGAATTTCGATGCAACACAAAGCGCGCAGCTCATTCTGTGGGAGTTGAAGCTCGTTATCGACTTTCCCCATGCATCCACCATTCTAATCCCCTCCGCCGTCATCACTCACTCGAACACCCCGGTTGCAGAAGGTGACATTCGAACGTCATTCACTCAGTACACCGCTGGAGCAATATTTCGTTGGGTTGAGAACGGATGTTTGACAGAGGATAACTTAAAGAAGGCAGACCCTGTTCGCTATTGCCAGATGATACAGGACAAGGCAACAGCTGTTTCTCGACGCTTAGGTCTATATTCTACAGTAGACGAGTTACTTAGTATGTTGGAATAAACGATACCATTAGTACTTCTCAACGAGCTCTGCATTCAAGTACAAGTTACAATCAAGTTACAATCATATTGGGTACGGTGCATAAACGAGTGAGTACATACAGTATTACAGTTATTGATTTCTTTTTTAATGATTAGAGCGATTAAGTATTGAGGCACAATAAACAGGCGGTGTTTCGTACACCAATAGCTAGCAAGGTGCAGGTTTGGGTTCAACCGTCTCGAGTCATACCAAAACAAAGTTCCCAGTGAATGTCGGAGTCAACCTCCCAACCACAATCGGCGCAGACTTCGACTTCTAAAAAATGTATTAGCTAGCTCAATGATAGAATAGGATAGCGTACCTAAATCTACATCGATAGGATCGTCCGCCGTCAAACCTGGTGGGACTGTAAAAGTCGAGAACGGATAAAGTTAAGGGACGTACCCGTAGCAAGCAACGGAGGTGGTCCAATCATTTCATTGTTCTTCCCAATTCCAGCGCCAGGGACGTCCTGGATCAAGCGCATGAGCTCTGCAAATCAATCAGCGAACGCAAAAACTCCCATAATGCCTAGGAAACCTACCAGCTTGGGTTCCTGGGAACAATACGTCTCTGAGTTGCTGGATAAGGATGGCAATGTCAACGGTGGAAAGGTGCGTAAAAATCCCGAAAGACGTCTCTGCCAGAAATTTGTTCATAACGTTCAGTAGATAAACGGGGGATATAACACTTACTGGAATCATCGTAGATAAGCACCCCCTTAAGACCCACCGTTGCATCTTTAACGTCGGTGAAAAACGAAACAATTTCTATATAAAATATGTAAACGTCCTACTCTCCCACTTGCGAAAGGAAGAAATACGCACCATCATCGTCAGCGTCAGGTAGAAGGGGTCCCTTAAGCTCCAAGGGGGGGCTTGTAAAGTACGTTCCTTTTGGAATGTACGGAGAAGGAAGGTTGCTGGTAGCTGTAGCAGTGGTAGACAGAGGCGGAGACTCAGGAACCTTCGACGATTTCTTCTGACGTTTTGTAGGGGTTGTATTAGTTTCTGAATTAACGGAGGGCCTCTTGCGTGAAGCGGGCGGAGATGGGTATGGACCAGAAGGTTTCGTTTGGCTGGCGCAATACCCTTGAAGAAGAGGAGCATGGATATCGTCTATCTTAACTAAGAAACTATTCAAAACCCGCTTTAATAGGAAATAAAGGAACGACTTACGGTAAAGACCGCAACGATGGTTCTTCTGGTTCGGACAGCAAAGAAAACTACTGGTCGGGTTAACGTACCACACTTTGCAGCGTAGCCTATGCGCTCAGAACAGGTTTATTTCGTACTCGGATTGCATCTGAACAACGCGCTTGGGCAGTTCAGGAAGGCCGTTAGCTGCATACGGGCTAGAAAATAAATTTAGCGGAAACATATAATAAAATAAACGAGGGAGAGGAGAACACGTACTAGGGAAAGTCAGTGGCTCTGCCATCTGCGTCGTAGGCACTGATAAAACGGTCTGCGGGCATTTTTCGAGCAGATGGACGGAATAAATGAGAGCAAGAGTGAGAAAGTGAGAAAGCGAGAGGACGAGAACGCAAGGTTTCAAGAAAGCGAGAGGATAGAAAAGAGAAAAGAATGGGGGAAAACAGAGCCCCAAATGACGCCTATAAAGCATTCTGCAGGAGCGTTTCCCTCCGGTATCGGGCCCTTAGATTGCGATCTTTTGGGGACGGTTGACAGGTTTTTATTTTGTGATATCTGGAGAAGAGAAGCGTCCTGTCAATCCAAGGAACTGCGGCTAAAGAGCGGAGAGCGCGCCTAACTGATTGTGCGATTAATGACGCGACGCGACGGTAGAACAATCTTATCTAAATAAAATCTTATCTGTCTGTTATCTGTCTGTCACCTGCTCTTGAGAAATTCTTACACACGCCTTTAGTAAATGACATTACCCTATCGCTTATGCGTCGCGCATTACGAAGTTTTGTGCAGCCACGCTTTCCGCGAACTACCTCATGGAAAACAGACTTCGTTCAGGATCTGGTTATTTGTGGCTAGTCCTCGCGTCAAATAGTAGGAGAACTCATGCGCTGTTGAACTAGCCTTAAGTATGCTTATCTGAATCAGCCACTTGTCTTTTCTTTCTGACCGGAGTCGAGATGCGTCTCCAGAGTCTCGACGAAACTGTACCTTCGGCTCATCCCGGTTCAAGCACGAAGGTAACAGCTCAAAACCCGGCCGACCATCCTACCCTGTTCGCTCACAAATGCGGAAGGTGCACCACGACTTTGCCAGGATAAGGCGAGAATGCAGGACATGGCGCATGGCACGGTGCGCTTGTTATCTCCAATTCTATCACTCTAGTCTTTTGAATAAACCTTTCGTAGTCTTTTCCATCAGAGTCCCTCCCTTTCTTGCCCTTGGTTAACCAATGTCGATCAACCTCTATCAACCCTATGGGACCTTCGGGGATGTACAACATGTACTGCGACGCTGTCACTACCGCTTATACTGCGCACACTTCCTCCGCACTCACTTCGACTAGAACCACTACTATTTCCAAAGCCTTACATGATTCAATTGCTGGACCTCAAAGACACGAAGGTAGAACACCCTTGGACCAGTCTTTATCTTCAGCCGATGACTGTGCAATATCTCTTGCTTCCAGCGCTGGTGACGCACTACATGGTAATGAGAATTCCGGTACAGACCGTTCCACTCCCGAGCCCACATCACCTCGTCGTACTACCGGAGCCCAATGCAGCTGTATGTATATTGCTCAAGTCGAATAGGGAATGTTCAAGTGCTCAAAGTTCCGAGTTGGGACAAGTCGATATAGCGAGCGAGAATTTTTTTCATGAACAGGGATATGGTGTCTGGGCCGGTGAGTACTACCGAAAACTAGTATTACCTCACCCGATGAACTGATTCATAGGCACAGTGTGGCGTTTCCAAGCTACATATGCAGACGTACGCGTTCTTCAATCTACATCTCGTGAGCACTGCTGACTCTACCCTGATTCCCTGCAGTCGGCTCTAAACGACAAGTCATCGCTGCTGTCATCCAAAATGGCCGTTTGGAAATCTCTCCTCGAGGTCAAGATACGGTGGTATATACGAAAAGTAAGAATGCCTCTCCTCCAGGCTCAGGCTCCTTCGCAATCCATGGGATGTAATACGCGTGAGGCTGTATGATAACTACGTACCACGTAACATTCGGAAAATCTCACTATTGACTTGCCAGAGGCCTTTTGTGGGGGTGAATCGGAAGCACGAAAGCTAAGCCTCAGACGACGCAGTCTAGGCGAATTTAATGTAACTCAAATGATGCTGGCATCGTTGGTTGAGCTGATGGACTCAAATGATCGACGCGTTTACATCGAAGAAAAACAAAAGAACAAAGCCTGAGCCCTAGAAGCTTTTATATCAGTTCGTGTTTTCTCAATAATCTGGTTACGATACACAGATTTCTCAGACATGATTTTCTAGCACCCATTACATGCTATCTCGTTGTTTCAACGCAACCTCGGAAACCCTCGTCTTCCCAGGAAACGGTTTGAGCAGGGATCCTGCGCGTTTCTTGCTCCCAAGGGGCTTCTTGAACATCGATTATGGCCTTTACAACGGCTAATGACCAAAACAACTCAGTGTTAATGAGGATATGAATACGGACCCTCCGCTTCTAGTGCTTCGCTAATTAGGAAACCGTAAGAGCGAAAAATTCGAACGAGACGGAGGTGAAACAGCGAAGGAGAAAGGGGTGGAGATACTCATTGCGAAGAAGTAGAAACTAAAGAGGTAACCGCAGTAACCATTGGATACTATCAATTAAATCACAATAGTCCTACAAACGAGTACGTTTGCTTCGTGGGACAACATACTTTTCATTTCGAACAACAAACTTCTTGAAAAACCTCAAAGCGCTCTAGGAAGGCTCGTCGATTACCGACAGATTTTATTCCCGTGCTAAGCCTGAAACTTGGGGCTGTCCCAACCACTATGGACCTGGGCATGAGATCAATGCTAAACGCTGAACTACGGTGGTCAAACGAAGCGAGAGAAACCCATACGTTACTATCCAAGGCATCAAGTCCATACATTCGCCTCCGAGAATTCATGTTCTGGACGCGACAAGTTGAGCATATTATCATGTATAGCACGATCGATAACACACCAAGCCTATCCTGTTTCCGGGCTTTTCCTCGCCGAAATTATACAATCGTATCTGCCAGGAGTGGGTCCAGATGGCGGCGACGGAGAAAGACAAAGCTTCACGATGATCAACGGCCGATTCATTTCATGATACGAAATTGTCGTCAGCGTCATTGTAGCTGCCACCGGCAGTGAAAACATCGAGTCCTGATGCCCACCTGGGTGGTTAAACTTAGCAATAGCAAGGTATTTATAATTGTGACCTCTCTTGCTATCACGAGGGAATATTTATTTTCACGGTACTACTTGTGATAACAAGTTGTATATTAATATCAGAGTCGTCGCCAGTTGCCACACTCCACACATTCAAAAAGGGTTGCCTCATTAAGGCAAGACTTGACCAAATATAGCTCACTTCAATTCATCATTCATGTATAGTATGTAGGAAGCCAACTTGAAACCTAAAGGTTCGGCACTGCTGGATTTGTGACCTCAGCTAGATTGCTAAATGAAAAAGAAAAAAGTATTATTAAGGTAGGTAGGTAGGTAAAAGGGGTCGTCGCTAAATACAGGGCTGTCCGAAATAATTATCCTCGTATAGCAAGGAGTCCTTGGCACAATAAGTACGACAACGGCCCCATAACAAAGCAGAGAAAGATGCCGGCAGAATGCCTGGTTTATTGCATCTTTATTGCCCTGTCAGTGCCCCAACACTCTCCCAGAAACTGTACACCGGTCGGAGTAAATCGAAGTGCACCCTGAAAGAAAAGTTTGACGTACTCGCATCGTGAAAGTTGGGCGTTGTCAATGGGGGTGACTTGAATATTAGTTTTATTATCAGCAGTTTTATTAAATAGCATTTGGGTGTTGTCTTCTGAGTAAAGCTTCCAAGAAGGTGTAATGGTTGGTGCTATCATGTCATTAGGGTTCTGCGAAACCACAAACGCCATGAAGCCTCCTTGGAATGCCTCAAGGAATTGGGTGTTGTTAAAGGGTGGAGGTCCTGCACTATACTATACTTTGAGAATCTTTATGCGCACCAAGCCACTGCATGCTATCTTACCTGGGGAAATAGTAAAAAACATCTTGCGCGTGATGTGCGGGAGGGATTGCTAGTAAATATGTTAGTATCATATTAAATTTTTTTTGTTCTTGTACATACCAAATTGTCCCTATTCAAGTTGGCCAATATGAGGTTTGTGTCGGATCAACATATGCATACATACCTTCCATGAGCTTCCCGGAAAAGCACCCAAGAGATAAAATGTAGGACAAATAAAAATTGCTGTCCATTTCTCGATCAGCAAAGTATCACTTAAGAAAACAGCGCGGAAAATCCTTACATTCGCCCATGATTAAGTTATTTTGCTCGATCGGCATACCTAAATCCTCGTAGAGCTGAGCACTCTGGTTGGCTTGCTGTGGACCGAATTTGGGGAAGAGCATGCTGGAGTAGATGGATGCGCTCATTGGGTCAGTCTGGTTCACAAAAATGTTGCCTTCATTTGTATTGGTGATGGAAAGGAGTGCTTTCTGGGTAGATTTGGTCAGAATATGGATAAAGTGGGAAACTATTTTGGTTTACTCCATTGACTTTCCCTTGCTTCAAGGATTCCGTAGGACGTTGTCGGATGAAAGATCCGTCTACTACTGGCGCGAAAATAAAAGTTCCAAAGAAACCTCCGGAACTGATGTTTACATTGATTTTACCAAGGGCATTGGCATCCACGGATCGGAGGCAGGCCAAAGCACTAGTTGCAGAAGTGCAACTGGAGAAAAAGGATCAGGACAGATTCTATATCTAGACGGAAAGGTGAACAAACTTTGTTTGAGCAACAACTTCAGAGTATAGTAACTAAGCATCAAGATTATTGTTAGCTTCTAGGATATTGGTGCCCAAGTAAGAGTATACCTCGGGAATAGTATCATTGTACAAATATTGGGATGGTAAAAAAGTCGAGCTTGTTATAGCTCCTCGAAATAGCTGTGGGGAAGTCTGTCCATCCTGAGCCACAATGTGTTGTATTACAGATCCAGCACCTGTAAGTGGTCAATCAGGTGGTGCAAATATGATCGGAGGCAAAGGCATCCAAACCTGCGCTCTCCCCCCAGATTGTCACCTTCGTTGGATCCCCACCAAACTTGGAGATCTAGATTATACAGCAAGTATCAGAACCAACTTCGGTAGAAAAAAAGAATGATACTGACATGCGATTGTACCCAACGTAGTGCGAAATCTTGGTCAACTACATCCAACCAACTATCAGTCACGTCGTGGAAATAGGTAGTAGATCAGACCGACGCAATCCAGCATTGAGGCTCCCATTTTCTTTGACTTCTGATCCTGCAAGGAAACCTATCAAGTGAAGACTATATTTGAGAGAGAGATAAAAGATGCCTCGATGCGCACGAACCGAAAACGCCTAGTCTGTATTGTATAATAACTAGCACTATTTCATTATGGGCCTCAGTTATTATATCAGAACCGGGATACATAGCAGCGTCGCCAAAGGCATAACTGAAGAAATATGTTCAGCTTCGGCAGCCAAGACAAATTTTAATTTAATACCCTCCGCCATGAATCCAAACTAAGACTGGCAAAGGCGTAGTTGGAATGCTGTCCCCAGGGAAGTAAGTGCTTGGAAATGCATCAACAGATAAGTATATCATAGATAGGTAAAGGATGGGTAGAACTCACTTCAAGAACAAGCAATCATCAGTTTCCGTTACCATTTGTCTTTTGTTCATCGCTTCGAGAGGGTTGGTGGGAGCTGAGCCCATAGGCGCTTGAAAGCATGGTATAGGTTCCGTGTTAGCTTCCTGGACAATAGTAGTGTTGTTGGCAGGGGCTTGAGGGGCTCTGAAGCGTAATTCACCTACAGAGGTATCATATTCTTAGCATCTCGTCATAGTTTATGGAAAGAACCAACCAACGGGTGGCGCGGCGTACCGCATACCAAGATAACTGGTGACATTGTTAAGTGAGTCAAAGGCGCCTTGATACTTTGCATATCCTAGATCGATGATGGGCACGTTATTATCCCGGGAATGGATGAGGGGAGAAGGGGAGGCTAATGCGATAGTCAATAGTACAGCAAGTGCGGTAAATCCAAATATTGTCATTTTGGTTGCGGTGATCAGCTACACTGGAAGAGGGTTTTTATACAAGGGCGTTTCGCTTGTGAAATACTGGTATGGAAGGTATTTACTCACACCTCTGTGCCAATTTGACGTCAGAAAATACCTTCGTTATTGCAACATTACCTGGGTTGGGGATGGAATTAATGGAATCCAAGTTCACACGTTGACATGGCAAGCATAATCTTCCTACAGCAATAATACTATAATAATGTGCAAGATGGTTCCCTTGTATGACAAACGGAGCGTCGGATATCAGCAGGTCCAACTTCCATTTGACATTTTTGATCCATGTATGTTACATCAGTAAGGAAGAGCCTGCCGAAGGCAATAAAGTTTGACTCTTGACATTGTTACAGCATTATGAGGACTCGTCCTCCGGCAGGGTATGATTTATTTGTACAAAGTAAGGACTCCAATAATGATTATTTTCACTGGCTCCTGGTCACAACTCCTGGCCAAAAATGTAAGCGGAGTGCAGCTCCATTTTACCATTCAACTTTACTCCATCTCAATCCTAACTCCAACCTCACTCCACCTCAACCCTCACTCCAACCACACTCCACCTCAATCCTAACTCCGCTTTAGCCACTCAGGCGCGTCATACTGTATATTTTTCTTTTGAATTCTGGCTTTGAATTTTTCTTGAGTGCTTGAAATGATACAGTAATGCAGTCTTGACTCTTGCAGATCGAAGGTTTGAACTTTGGTCTCTGAACAGTAATGGACCAAGATGTGACAGCCATGGGTATAGAGCTGGTAGCTCTATTCCGCTCCTACCTGAGTATATTTGACAGTTTGAAAGTTTGAGTCAAATGGTGAGTAGGCCACTTCTAGGAGAAGCTTCCCTCCATATTCTAAGCAAGCATATCACGAAACCCGCACAACTATTGGTGCTGATGGATTTCCAGGGGCCCTGAGTCGGGAACAGTGTTCTCTGATATCTGCCATGCCAGATAAGACCCTGGTTTTTCTCTTTAAGAAGACATAGTACAACTGTTTTTTGTGCCCGCAGTCAAGGTTGGTCGAGATAGTAGGAATTATTGAAAAACGTCGCAAAAGGTGTCGGTTAAGTGCCACCGGTAATAGACCAAATGAGAAAAATTCTTATTTATTGTGGTAAATAAATGTAATCCTTTGCAAGATCGTCCTTCGTAGTCCAGTGGCCGGGACGAAGCAATCCAGTTAAATCTGGCAGAACACCAGTACTGGTGAGATCACCCAGCACGCACCACGCATCAGCTGCACGGCAAAATGTATGTGGGAAGCGCCTGGGCTGAACAGGTTTGCGCGCTTATTCGCGTTATCGACGCGTCATGGAGAACTAACTCGTTCTTTGGTTTATTTGTGGTTAGTCCTCGCGTCAAACAGCTGGGGAGGTCATGCTATGCTAGGCTGTCGAGCTAGCCTTGGGTACTATGCTTATCAGCCACTTGTCTTTACTTTCCTTCTGACCAGTCGAGATGTAGCCATTGTTTTCGCGTATTTTGCATTATAAAGGAAGGAACCCCTGTCTGCAAAGTCTCAACAACATTTAGCCCATCCCGGTTCAGGCGCAAAAGCAGCAGCTCGAAACCCGACAAACACAAATCTGGAACTATCCCAGGGATGACACGAAATATGGCGCATGCATCCATCTATCTAGTGCACTTGTTGTCTCCAAATTTTATCGCTATAATCTTGTGACCTTTAAAGTTTAGTCTTTTCCATCACAGAGCGGGAAATTTCCTCGCTTTCTTTCATTACTGTTACTACTGTTAACTCATGTCGGTCAACCTCTATCAGCTCTATAGGACCTTCGGGGATGTAGTGAACGACACGTACTGCGAGGCTCAAGACACCGTGTACACTTCCTCCGCGTTGACTAGAACCATCAAAGCCATTCGCTCACTGAACGTTGAACCTCCAAGACGCGAAGTTGGAATATCCTTGACCGAGTCTCATATTTCGGCACTGTTGGTGCGCTAAATGGAACTGCCGATGTTACAGACCTTCTACTCCAGCACTCGCATTACCCTGTCGTGGTACCGGAGTCCGAACCACCTTTGATATATTCCTCAAATCGAATGGGACTGTTCAAGAGCTCAAAGTTGCGGTTCGATATCATGTGGTCGGGAAGTACCAGTTGAGGAATGCATAGGACCCGGTGTCCGAGGCCGGTAGCCTGAGCAACTTCTGAAACGTCAACTCAAGTTGCAGCCATTGACTTGACCACTGATGATGTCGACGTTGAGGAGATGAACATGGACACATGGACAGCATTGCCCGAAGGCTTACTTTCCACTCCAAGCTTGAGAGCGTCAAGACACTCTAGGAAGGCTCGTCGATTATCGACACATTTCTACACTAAACATATGGGACGTCCGCCAGGAGGTGCCGGGGTACGGCTAAATTACACATTGTATCAGTTCAGTAGCTTGAAGAAACTAGGAGCTGTCCCGACCATGACTGGATGACCCAGACATGAGCAAACTACCGTGGCCACGTGACGGAGAGACACTTGCCTTACTATTGTATCAAGTCCACACACTCGTTTCGATATTCAATAGTCATGCTCATTTGCGACCAAGTTGAGCACGGGGATCATTGGCCGAGTGATAAATATGATATCATCGTGTATCTACTATACCAAGCCTGGTTGCTTTTTAACCCAAGGGCTATCATTGCATCATCGATGTGGGCCCTTGTCCTCCGAATCGGCATCATTATAGCTGGTGGCAGTGAAAATGTCAGGATAGATAGAGGAGCAAGTAAGAGCGCAGTAAGAGTATTTGTTCGAAGAAAGTATCCTGGAAAACTGTTTAAGTACTACGAATAGCGCTTGCGCGTGAGTCAGACGCGTCTTTCTCTGTCTTCTGGCTTTTTGTTCACTACCATTCCTGACATAGATTATTCCTCTATTACCTGGATCTGGGCTCCACTATTTCTTTACTAGCCACGACATACCGGCGACCTGAAACCTCAGGCCTCAAGTTGCTAGTGCCTCAGCTACACATGCAACGTGCTGTACCTCGTCAGCGATATTCCCATTTTTTCTTGAAGATCCGTGAATTGTTCCTTAGGACAGTGTTGACAGTTGAAGTGATATCACTAATATGACTATTCGATCCGGGTTTTTGTTATCCGATCATTATGTAGGGTTATCTTTTGACAAGACCCCGGTCAAACTTTGCACTGGTGCCAGGTACGTATGTACCTGGTAGCTAGATGATCATCCACTCTATGGGCTACAAGTCTTTATCGACTCGGGCGAAATGTGATCAAGACTTTATTACTTCAGAGTCTCCGATCACACAACTCCTACTTCTCCATCGAAGCTCCGGACATCATCAATCGTTCCACGGCGAGGGAATCTTGAGAAGGCGTCGAGGAAGTAGTCTGGACCTGTGTTTTACCAGTATCCGAGTCAGAACAAGTATTATAGGTACCAGTACAAACCGCCATAGACGTCCCTCTCGAGAATCGGTAGGCATTAATAATCGCTTCTTAACATTACAGTTCACAGGAGCAACAAGAGCGCCAAAAAATTATACCAACACCGCGCGATTGGCCCTCCTGGCAACGCAGTCAGCAACAAGTTCAACTCCCGTTAAGACACTGTTGCTTGCCAAATCATCATTTGAAGATGAACAATAAGTGACGAATGACTGATGAGAGTTGCAGATATTGCATCAACCACCATTCTGCATACACTTACTGATCTACCCCTGTGTTCTGGCAGTGACCCTCAGGCTGCTAGTACTTATACATATGTCTCAGAAAATTGAGGATTAGCACTCTCCTTTTTCGCCGCCATGTCAGGCTCTTCCAGTGATCAGGCCATCACTGAATTCGAAATCATATTTTTCCAGTACGTTGAGCAATTCGCTGTACATAGATCATCATGTCATATTACATTGTAATTCTAGGTTGGACAACTACACGACACTATCTTCTTCTGGTTAGATTATTCTCTTGTCCAAGAGTGAATGTATCTCGCTCATACTTTGTACTACAGTTTTATTTTTTTATGACTTCTTCCTCACACTCCCTTCCGAACTTCGATTGATATGGTCCCGTCGACTGACTGGCAGTTCTGTGATATTTATTCTGAGTCGCTACAGCTTGCTGCTGCACCAAATTCTCTTTCTGGCTGGAAACCTCGCGCTTCCTGGACAAACTTTGACAAATACAAGGTTAGTTTCCCTTTGTATTTGCTTGCAGCGCACCTGACTCAGTATATGATTACTATGCGTAGCTGTAGAGATCTGATCCTTGTAGGGCGCGTTTTTTCTAGTACTAACGACGCAACAATGAAATGTGTGTCATCTTCATTGCCGGGTCACGAAATAGCTCGACTGAGAGTTGTCGCTCCCCATAGTACTTTCCATCCTGAGGGTGTATGCACTCTTTCGTCAGAAGCGATCACTGCTTATTCTGCTCTGCCCATTCATTATTGTGGATGTCATCAGTGGTATCCTGGTACGCCCTTTATTGCAAGTCTGAAGTTCCACATTCAGGTTGTGTTGTTCCATGTAGATGTTGTCCTCATTTTCTGTAAGCACCAGCCAAGGAACGCACTTGGAACCATTCGCACCATGTTTAGATCACAACACTGGTAATGTCTTGGAGACCGGAATGTCAGCACATTCCTTCCTCCTATCTTTCTGTTGTATTGATTACTCTATCTTTTCACTGCCAGCTGTGAGTGTTTTGTTGACTGGCAAGATTACTTCAGGTCAATCAATCTACATCTTAGTGACCATTATTTCTCCTCTCCTCCAATTGGCTTTTGACAGTATCATCTTCATCTTGACTTTGGTCCAAACTGCTCATCACATCATAGAATCCCGAAAATCTGGTATCTATAGCATCGCGGAGGTTGTTCTGTGTGATGGTAAGTGAAACGTCTATTACAGCACCACCAAGGCAGTACTAAGGTGTATTTATGTCTAGGCACTCTATACTTCTTGTAAGTTCCTTATTGAAGTTTCTATGACAGTCTCGAACGGAGTATTGCCTATTTTAGCACCATCTTCATAATTGCAGGTATTGATACTGCTTTTGGAGTGGTGAGTCCTATTTAACTTTGTATATTGCTCCTTCTAACCTCCCACACAGGCATCCATCTACACAGTAAGTTTACCATATTTCTGGAGGATAGTGGAAGGATGACAGCTTGAAAATGCTGCATGGTCTAGTCGTCAAATACATGGGAACTAGTAGCAGACACCATCAACCCGTGTCTCGAAGTGTATGTTTATCATTCACGCTTGCTTTTCTGATAACCTGATAACAAACTTCTTCCAGCCTATCCAACATCCTAATAAATCGTTTTGTCCTCAACCTTCGTGCTTTCTCCAACCAGACTGTCCAGCATTCTGGTAAAGCCCCCTTCGACACAACTGCCCCTCCACTTAGTACGATTGATTTTGCTGAAAACCGATTCCTTGGTAACATCGGGGCTCCATTGGACTATAATCAATGGGATAATGCGGACGAGCTTGAAAACGAAGACGAGGATATTGAATGGGAGATTGTGGACAATATGGTAGATCCGTTGACTACACTAGTGCCTGTGGTGAGTTCAGTGGTATCTGCTTACCTGTGCTAGTTGACAACATCCGGTACTACAGATATATAAGGAGGGGCCGGTCAGATTTGTGCCGATGCAGAGGGAAGCTTCTCGTTGTTGACTTTCCTGAAAAGATCGGAAGTACAACGCTGCTAGCCAGCCTGCTCAATTTAAATACAAAGCTCAGAATGCTCAGAATGCATAGAAACATGAGTCTCAATTTACCGCCCTAGCGTTGGTCGCAGGAAAAGATAAAGTATAGGAGATCAAGACTTCCAAGCGGCTGATACTTGCTCCGATTCCGCTTCAATTTTTTGTAGCAGTACTTGCAACCTTTTCTTACGAATGATGCCTTCATGAAGGCGACTGTTTGGTGCAGAGGCTTCTTGCCGCTACCCAAAACAAATCGAGAGTTCGGAAATGGACACACAAAGAGTTAACCGCCGATAAAAAGGAAAGACTGCAGATAGGCACCAGATTCCTGTCAATGATTATTACCTATGCGTCTTTTCTAACGTTTACAGCAACCATCCACCTTCATCAAATGGCGAGGAGGGCTCGTAATTTCCCAGTGGACAAGAGTTCTAGACGCAGGCTCAGGCTAAAAAGCAAGTCAGAGTATGCGAATGAGTCATAAGTGACATTCGATCCATTGGATTTGGTTCGTCCCAGATACATCCAGAGGGAGGTGAATAAGTATCCGGTTTATCTGACAAAAGCCACAAAAGTACTTAACACGGACCTGAGATGTAGTAATTAACGGTCGATACTGCTGTGGTCACTGGGGACGATGAGATGGATAATGGACCCACCGCCGGTACCTGCTTCGTCCCGAAAAAAAAGAATAACAAGCGTAGAAACAAGCGGAAGGAAGGGGCGAAATTATTCAGTACGAAGTAGCACTAGTTTTTCAAATAAAGCTGCACATATCTGCGAACAATCACGAATCAGAACATATATCTATTCACGAAAAATAGAGGCTCTTGTTCAAGTTCCTGAGCACTACAGGAAAGCCCCTCGTCTATCGAGGGACTCCATGTCCCCATCGAACCGAGATAAGAACTCGAAATATATTCACTCCCTGGTCACAACAGTAACGATTCCGCGTGTAGAAGGAACGTACATTACACGTTGGCTCAGTGCAAGCGTGACTGGGATCTTGGAAAAGCTCGACGTGTTAGACCATAGTAGCCCAGAATTACTGGGTCATGAGATGAGTACTTGAGCTACGGAGGTCATGCTTCTCTACCGTGTTCCACAATTCTGTGAGTCCATATACTCGCATCTGAGCATTCACGCTCACTTCGGAGTGCGGCTATGGATCTAGTGAAGATTTGAGAATGTGGTTAAACTTGTGTTTGAATGATATGCAAGCCACGACCGAAATTCGATTTTCCCCACTGCGGTTGTTAAGTTCCAACTCAAACCAGTGCGCATAGCTCACCACGGGCAACGTATCCGTGGAGAGAAGTGCAACAGTAATACTGATGATAGTTGATTCTTGCGGTGGGCTCGCAGCTGGTTGAGAGTAGGAGATTTCCTCTTGAGCTCCCCTGCTAACTGGTCGTGGCGGCAGTGCCAGGCGGTGGCAGAGTGAAGGTATATTTCCTCCGAAAATGTCAAAGCTACTTGGAAAGTCAGTTGAATGACACGAGCTCGTACTCAATTCGTGTTCGAAATCATCATAATGACGGCGAGCGTGTTTACATGCGAACGAGTAGCCTGTTCGCAAAAGATTAGCGAGGGTGTCTATTCACGAACGTGAAATTTCTTCGCGTTAGCGCCCGAGCGTGGAGCGTGAGTTGTGTCACGAGCTGTCTCTCGTGTTTTTATCTCGTGTTTATCTTTGACTTTCAAGTTTCTTCTTGCTTCATTTGAATTTCTTCAATCCAGATGGTTGGCGGCGACGAAATACCAACACCCAAAGAACCTGGAGGCAGCGACTTTCGTGATGTAACAGCTATCTTTGCTTCAGCCTCAAAAGGTGTGCACAATACCATTTGAACAGGCAAAGATCTCGAGTTTTTTTCAGAGATGGATCCCGGTTCAATAATCGCTATTGACGGGTTTTCATTAAACGACGCAATGAGCGCAATAGAGGTAAAAAGATCCCTCGAAATACGTACCACAAATTCATTACTTTTCTTCCAAGATAGGTGAACCTCGGCTGGACACAGGAATGCAAATGGAAACTGTCGCGCGTCCAGAATTCGACCCGCTAACTCCATTGTTGCCCCAAGAAATCTGCTGGATAATAGATCAATCATTGGCCTACGAGGTGAGTTGATATTTTTATCTCTGATTGCATTCGGTTCTAATTTTTTTCAATAGATAGAATGGCATGCCTCGAGTCCTCTTGCTCATACTATATTCACCATGCTACACGTCCATTATCTCGAAGATCTAGACCCGGATGTCCTTCCGTTTCTTCTAATGATCAATTTGGATCCAGCAAGACCGTTGGAACTCATCACCATTGTACTGCGTGCTTGGACTTGTGGCCTGCTCAAGTCTTGTAATTTGGCTTGGACAGACTTGTCGAAAGGAATCCTAAAAGATGTACGTTGAAGCTCCTTCATGTCCACCGAATCCCAAGTGACCAATGTCCAGAACGAAGACTGGCAGAGCGACAAGAGCGAGGTTTCTCTGTTAGAAGGCTGGCCTGTCAACGCTGCGGTAACGCGCCTTGATTCCGCTCTTTCTTGGCTATCCACAACAACCAAAGGCTCGTCCGTCTAATTCTGTTTTAGGCGCAAACGCCGTTCATTTAAAACTGACTTGGAGGGAACTTTGTTCTTTACAGTATCACCGCTATGGAACGAAGCTCTCAAAACCAGGCTCAAATTCCGCCGGGTCATTCTGTTGCTCATGAACTCTACCAAATCCCTTCCAACAACCGGTTGTGAAGAATTTACGACAAATATTCAAATCGCGAGACGACTACTCTCTATCATTCGCGCCGATTCACTTTCCGAATTAAAGCCCCTGCCTTCCTCTCCTGCATATGCGGCGTTTGATCCATATATCGCGAGGAAGCTTAATACCTTTTTACCTGTGAGGGTCATCGACGTTCCTTCTTCCTCACAGGTGTACGATTCCTATGAAAAAATCTTTGACGGATGGGAGGAGTTTGCAAAACTATCTAGGACGTACGATATCACCGCATGGGATGTAAGTCTCATCTCCTTTTGTCGTCTGCAACCGGTCTAATAGCGATGTAGTTGGTCGGATGCCAACAATCTTGGTTCAATGGACTAGCTGCACGGCCTGCTTACATTCGGTCATTAACACAGGTGGCTTCGATGCTTTTACCTTGATGCGTTAACTAATATCGCTATAGACCCTCTTCTACGACGGGATTCAGGTTTTACATAGTAAACCTCCAGGATGGGTGGCTGACTGTCTGTTCAAAGAGACGATTGGGGCTTCTTATGCAGTTTTCGCGCGACATTGGGGTGGTCCGGGATCACCGTCGCTTCTAGAACTCGAAAGAGCAATGATTCGTGTGGGTTCATTTACGTGTTTTCTAATATCACGCCCCTCACGTATGATGTGCTGTAGGTTTTGATACCCCATATCCAAAACCAATGGAATAACCCCTCTCGGCGGAGACGCTCTCTCGGCAACTCGATAATGGAGTGGCATATGGTGTATGAACAGATATGTGTTCTCATCGAAGGTTTAGATACCTCCGTGAGTGTTATTAGACAACCGATCGTGGATGTACTACCAATACATGTGTTCCTTTCTGTTTCTAGGACATGGACCCTTTAACGTTCCGTATCCTGAACCAGTTTCCTAAAGCAATCGTTCTATGGCGCCTTACCTCCATACGGGAGGTCATCCTGTCAGGATTTCAGCTCGAGTTATATCACCCCATGGAACGCCCGTTCGCTTATTGGTTTGCTTCGCAAGTCATCGATGTCCATTTGGGATATTTGGATGTGCTGCTAAGTGATACCGAGGGTCTCGTTATCCCAGGTGAGTTTCCAATATCCGGTGCTTGTGTTTGCTTTGAACCCTCTTTGCAGATTCACCCGGTCGTAAAGAGATGCTATACCAACGTGATTTCCTCGGAGCGCTACAATCCATGTCGCTGGCGATGTTTGTCGTAAGTTTCATCACGATTGCCCACAACGTTATTTTATTTAATTCTCCCTTCTCTTCCTAGCTTTTAATTCGTAATCTACCTCGAAATTCAATATTCACCCAATGGGAGCAACTTCGAGCTAACCTCCGTCGACGATACAAATGGGCGTTCAATGTGACGGACGATATACTCATGTTCGAGCCTGTTGTGATGGAGCCGGACTTTGTTCGATATTTGAAGACGGTTCAGGAAGTTCAGGACGGGAACGATGACAATTCTGTACGTTGCAAGCTTGCTTGGGCGCTTTTTTGTTCGCTAACTTTTATCCGCAACGTGTCACAGCAATCAAGTTTACGCTCCCCTTCAAAATATTTTGAACGCTCCGAGAGCTTGCTACACGACCTCATAGCATCGAAGAAGACGGGTGTTTTATGGGGTAGTTGGGGTGAGGATCGATTAAAGGTGAACATTCGTCATTCCCTCGTTTCGGAGTTTTGTTTTGCCTAATCGCAAGGATAATTAGCTTTTGAGATTGATGTTGGGGACAAGCCAACGGCTTCGCGCCTCTGCAGGAGATACCTCGCATCTTGGCCTGTCAGACCTCGATTGGTCCCGGAGCTTCCAAAATATGCCTGAAACGCCTTGGTTCCCTTCATTGCGCGATAAAGCTACCGATAAAAGTGGTACTAGTTAATATCTTAGTTGACATCTTCATATACACAGAAAGCTTGGTGGAGCGTGCGATCTTGCGCTATAAATTAGACTGTGTCGAGCGGTGTAACCTCGGCCAAATGTCCAGCTGCTCCTTTCGTCGGCCCGTTCCGATCCCAGCAAGATATTTTCTACCACGGCCATATAAAGAGTAGGGCCTTGTGTGGGTTTCATTATTAGTAATTGCCCCCATGTCTCTCCTCAAAGTTTCTGGTACGAAGATCGTGAATGAGAAAGGCGAAGAAGTAGTTCTTCGCGGAGCGGGGCTTGGCGGATGGATGAAGTAAGTGCTTGCATTCGGTCTTATTCTTCATCTCATATCACTCCTCCTCGTAGCATGGAGAATTTTATCTCAGGATATCCTGGATGTGAATACCAAATCCGCGCTGCATTAGCCGAGGCAATAGGAACAGAGAAATCGGAATTCTTCTTTGACAAGGTACTTACATCGGTTATGCTCTTCACCAAGCTGGTGCTGAAGTCTTACATAGTTCCTGGAATACTTCTTCCAAGAGCCGGACGCGAAATTCTTCAGTAGCCTTGGGTTGAACTGTATCCGTCTCCCTTTCAATTACCACCACTTTGAAGGTAATTCTCCATGCCCGTATCACGGACGTTTGTCTGATGCCTTTCGTATCGGAAGACGATATGAACCCTCGGGTGCTCAAGGAATCGGGTTTCAAACATCTAGACCGGGTGATTGAACTGTGTGCTCAGCACAACATTTACACTATTCTCGATCTGCACACTGCACCCGGGGGTCAGAACACTGACTGGCACAGTGACCATGGAGGACATATCGCGAACTGTCGGTATCTTTTCCGTTTTACCTGAATATACTCGTCTGACCAGTGTTTTTCTCTTGGTAGTTTGGCACCACAAGGATTTCCAAGACCGTACGATCTGGCTTTGGGAGAAGCTCGCCGCTCATTATAAAGGAAACAAATGGATTGCTGGTTATAACCCGTTGAACGAGTAAGCTTCTAGACAAACCTTACGCTCAGCCGCGTTGACATTATATTCTATCAGACCTACCGATCCATTCCACACCCGTGTGATCGAGTTCTATGACCGAGTCTACACCGCTATTCGCGCAGTCGACTCCGAGCATGCCATTTTCTTCGACGGTAACACTTTCGCTTCCGACTTTTCGCACTTTGGCGACTCTCACAAGAAATGGGAGAATACTGCCTATTCAATCCACGACTACAGCGTATTCGGATTCCCTGCTGCTCCAGAAGAGTACACTGGTACAGAGTTGCAGCAACATAGGCTTAGGCGAAGTTACGAGAAAAAGAGGGAGTGGATGGATCAAAGAGGGCTGTGTGTCTGGAATGGCGAGTGGGGCCCAGTATACGCGAGGAAGCAATATGAGGGCGAAGCTACCGAGGGAATTAACAAAGTTAGATACCATGTGCTGAAGGACCAACTAGCCATCTACAACAAGGTTCGTACACATCGTTTGATTTTTTCTGGTCGTCCTAAAAATATGGGTTTAGGATCGTCTAAGCTGGTCTATATGGTGGGTTTTCCAATCTTGGTCAATGCAAACCTGTTATTAACGAAAGCGAAACAGGCTCTACAAAGATATTGGATTCCAAGGCATGGTCTACGTTTCGACAAAATCTGCCTACATGACAAAACTTGCCGACTTTTTGGCTAAAAAGCACCGGCTCGCCGTCGATGCTTGGGGAGCTGATACCTCTGCTGTTGACCATGTATACAAGCCTCTTGTGGATCATGTCCTCGAAGAAATTCCTGAGAAATTCCGTGACCTCTATCCCGCGCCGGTGTGGACGCTGAGCGGTCGGGTGGGCAGGTTGGCGAGAAATATCCTGGTTTCTGAGTTTTTAGTGAAGGAGTGGGCGGCGCATTTCGTTGGAATGGATGAGAAGCAGCTGGACGAGATGGCTAGAAGCTTCCAGTATGAAGAGTGCGAAAAGAGGGACGGGTTAAACAAGATCTTGACTGATAATGCAAATCTTGTGAAAAATGCGTAGGTATCGGATCGCTGTGTATTAATGACTGCGCTATTACTATGCTTGGACCTATCTATATTCGACAATTTGCTGTTCAGACACCACAGCCCAAGTTGGACGATCCAGGGACCTGGGCGTCTGAGTTATCTCGATATAGAAAGTAGGCGCTCACTCCAACAAGTTCAACGATATGTATATTTAAGTTTTTTTTCGAGTCCTGAAATCTTGACTATTCTACCAAATAAGATATGCTAGACGTCGCCAGTTAGGTTGATGAATAGTGCACCTCCAACTTGAATTCCGCGAGCTAGCTCAGCTCTGACCCTTGCATGTGTCGCGTTCATTTCAAGACGTCCGGCTCCAACGACTTTTTACTGACCGGCTCTGGCTTTCTCCAGACCTGAGCGACAGCTGTAATATATAATACATACTTCAATAATTGGCAGCAGTATAGCTTTTCGGGATTCTCTCAACGGTGATAAACTTCCACCGCGCTCAAATAAAATTGATTATTTAATTCAGCAGCAATTTGCCTGTCAGGTAACATACATATTACAAGACATTTTGAATTGTCAAGTACGTAGATATCGGTGTTTCGCAACGCATATTCTCCTATGCAGGACTCAGCAAAACTCCGGTTTCTACCGCGTGTGCATTGACGACAGCGCTCAACGTTCATCGCTGGCATGATGCTGGTTTGAGAACGATAGATCTGTCGAGGAGCATGAGCTCCTGGCGAGCCAAAACATATAGCGAAATCGGGATGTTGGTGGTAAAGGGACCTCTCTTCAGCAAGGTTACTAGAAATGAGTTTTGAGCGGACACCTTCGGGTATTCGATATTCAATCGTGGTTAAGCCCACTGTTGCTCCACGCTCAAAACGCACGGATGACGAAGTTCCCAAGGGTATATGATTACGAAGTGCTGAAGGGATCGCCCACATACGCTACACAGAGGCGAATACCAAACAGGAATTCAATTATTTTTTTTTGGATTTTGGCTACCTTTTAGTAGGATCATTGAAAGCGCTTTCAATGAGATCAGTGTCAGTGGACTCTTATGTAAACAAGCTGACATATGCAACGGCCGAAGTTGAGTCGAGTAAGTTTGGAGTAAGTAGTTAAAAGACGGGGCCGGATAACCATTACGAAGGTGTAGGAAAGCAGAGGAAAGGCAGGGAAAGGCCTGCCTCGATTTTATGCTCCGCCAATACTCCGCTCATTAGCGTTCGAAACGTGGGGACGCGGAACTGATGCGAGGACCGACTGTGCCGAAGTCGGTAACTAAAGTACTGAAGCCCAATAGGTTCCTAACGCATCTCCCCGTCAAGGGCGCATTAGAAGCCTCAGGCGGTCAGGTGTGGGGGGTCTTTTCCATAGAGACTGGCAGCGAAGGAGGGAGATCAAGCGATGGACTTGATGTCGGACTACGATTAGATACCGTGTGGCAGCGCGTGATAGGAACCTTCAGCAGCACAACTTGCCACCCACGAGAGTCAAGATGGTCTTTTCGGTGGACAGCCACTCATTCAGAAAAAGTGGACAAATGGCGGACGCCGCTGAGCTGGATCGTCTTATACAAGAGGAGCGAATTCGAGACTTGAGCAGACACAGATATCATGATTTACAGAAGACAAGGGAGGACGAAGGCTATAATCCGTATCATAATTAACCCGGAGAAAAGGCGCCCGGGGACTGGAAACATACAAACCTGTATCACAGCATTGGACTGGTTTTGGGCGGTTATTGTTCGAGACAGTCATCGTCGCTGAGGGAACATTTATTGACCTAGGGAGCGTTTCAACAGCAAGTCAGGTACGCTGCAGATTTACACGCTGGGGGGCTTCGGAAATTAGATCCCAACTGCTCTATCATCAAATACAACATCAACCTCCAGTTTCCGGTGCAGGTATACTCCGTTGATAATCTGATATTGTTGATTTGAGTCCTAGGGGCCAACGTGCAGCCATGTGCTAGAGCTGCACGAGAACTGTTTGAGATTTAGGGGATGGCCTAATTGTACTCGTCGAGGGAACCTGCCTCAAGATTAGAGTTGAAAACTTGATCAAAGCGTCGATTAACAGACCTCCAGAACTCCAGGGATTGATTCATTATGTTCCTCGCACGAGGGAAAGATTCGCCACAAATACAGTATGTAGTCGTTATTAGACGACCTGTATAGACTTGAGATGGAGTGCGGTAAGAACTGTTCCCATAGCCAAGATGATAAACGAATGGTTGATGCATGATGCTATAAAGGCCGAGGCAGCAAGCTGCCTCCCCAAGGACGAGCCACTCTGGTCACGATTGAAGCGTGCTGGAAAATCCGAATGTGAGCCGGTCCAACAGCGGTCGCCACAAATTTCATCAGAATCGCAAAGCATTAAATATCAATCACTCATAAAGGGTAGGACGTCGATCATGGAAGATAATACAACGCCTAAGTAGTGGCGTAAATTCGAGTTATAAAGTGGAAAGTATCTTATACAGACACACCTCTTCCAGTGACAGATTGCATCCTGCAAACCTGCTCATTAGAAAATGGAACCTCTTCTAATCGAAGCTGGTCAGTAAGCATCAATACCACGAGCAGTCAGAGCGTGCCAAATAATTGATTAATCCACAATCCTTCTCAGAATCTCAGTAAGCACCCGATGATTTCGAGCGACGAACCCACGGGTGCATGAGTATTAAGGGTGCATAACCGTGACTGACTGAGTAAATGCATCAATTTAAGACGTCGGTCATGTTATCCACATACATATCTCTGTGACAGCGCGCGTATCAATCGGTAGGAGCAAGTACGCGCTGTTCGAAAATGCCCAATTATGTGGATCCTAGGCTTCGGGACAGAAGAGGGGCCGGCCGACGTCTGCGCTGTCGAAATGGAACAATAAGGGAACAATAAGAGCTTCACCGATGTCGTGTCGCGTGTAACTGTGTTGTCCTTGTCCTTGTCGTGTGCGAATCTCTAGCGGAGACATCGGAAAAGTTGCTATGAACTTGAGGCCTTAAGGCTATGTTGTAGGTCCTCAGTTACCGAACTGAACAGGGAAAAGGACAATGGGAGGCTTGATTCCGAATCGAGAGGACAATAGGTTGACAAGCGAAGTCAAGAACGAAGTCAAGAGGTATCGGCAGGACCCACAGAATGTTTATAAGAATGTTTATGAATGTAACTGAGAAGGAAGAGTCAAAATCAGAAGAGTTCGAAGTGACTCGAGAGTTCTACAAGCTGTCGTAAAAGACTTTCGCCAATCAAATGAGTCAGTCATAGAGTCAAGTCAGAAGCTGTCATCGCCCCAAAAAGGAAGTTGTTGGCGGCTTAAGCGCCCAGGCGCGGCGGGCTTTATTATTAGTTCACATACGGTATCAGGCGGTATCGCCTCATCGACATCAACCAGGCCAAGTGGAAGAGGAGTCTTCTGTTCGAAATTCTAGGGCTTCTAAACAAGTTACCATGGTCTACAGCTTTTTTAGTACGCTTCCACTAGTCTACATAGGACATGGGTAAATTTTTCAATTTGTTCGTTCTCACACGCGGGTTTGGCTTCTCTCTTAACTAATGATAGGAATGGATAAGAATGAAATAGGAAGCGAGAAACGAGCTGAATTACACAGGAAAACCTGTAGAACACCAGTGGAAGCTTGGTGGAAGCTGTATTTGTGGATAGAGGAACGTGTACTGGTGTAATGCGTAATTTGATACAGGAATGATACTGGCCATGTAGAGATGATAACGGTCTTGAAGCTGCGTGGAAATTGGAAGATCTCGAGGTGAACTGGGGCCGCAGCTCCAATAGAGATGAAAGCTATTCAGGCGCCTCAGGGGGCTCGAATGAGCATAAGGTTTGCGTGGCTGCGGGGTTAGTCGCTCATAGACGCCGTACATACTCATCCACGACCACGACGGTGCTTGGCGCAGCTATTTGATCGAACTTATATCATTCAGTGATAAATATATAGACCCAAAGAACTGACTGAACTGACTGACATGAACTTTCAGGATCAGAATAGATATGTTACACGTCCTTACATGTCCCCAATGAAAAAAGTAACGAGAGATGAACTCGCAAGCGTGTGCAACATATACTTGGACACGAGTCCCAGATGAGCTGTGGAGAACACGAGCAAGGAATCGCCAGGGCGCAGCGAGATGGGCATCTAGGCGCCTTGCAGCGCTGACCTCGTCCATGCCAGTGGGGGCACGGCGTTCAGTGTCACCGATGTGCCCCTTCCGAAAGGCTCGTAGCCCGAATGCTGAAGCCCAATCTGTTCAATTCAAGGGGTCTGCACTCAGTGAGTGTTCGTATGTACGCCACGCAACAGAAAGAACACTGGCAGTTGATTAGATTTCTCTTTCGGAACACTACGATGAGAAACCTCAATCATTCCTTTATGCGTAGAATTCGCGTTCGCTTGCTAATTGCCTGTTGGGGGGCTGGGAGCGCGAAGCTTTTGAACGTTTTAAGGTGCCGAAGAATTTGTTTTTGCGAGGTCCGAGGAGCGTCAAAAGAGGAGAAGGGTTTTCTTTGAAGGAACGTTAAGACATAGGAAAGGAAAACATAATCTTGGAATGAATACTTGGAATTGGGAGACGAGGACGGAGGCGAATTTTTATTCAGTATGTGTTAATTGCTAAGGCTCCGGGGAGAGTTCCACTGTGATAGCCGGCGCTATTACTACCATTACACCACTGTTAACGTTTTTCGTACTCGTCGATTCCTCGATTGTTGGCTGGCGATCTAGTTACATTAGACGGCATTCATTACTCAGATGAATTTACCTATCTCGTAGTTGTCGCTTTGCGAGTTAATCAGACGTGGCATACACGTCATCCTGGCAGCTCTATCGTCGTACTGCCGTTCCAGCTCAAAGGTCGCGTATTATGAGTGGGTTTGAATTGAAAGGTAAATTTCATTTGCGGAAACGTAGATCCTGTACAAGCAAGCAAGCTTTGTCGGATATGGACTGACGCCATCCTAATGAGGAACATACATACATAGAAAACGCGCCATTGTGATCTGTTCCATTGTTCGTGCTTATTGTTCGATGAACGATCTGCGAAACGAAACGCGGAGCGTACTAGTAACCATGCCAGTAGGTACCCCCGTCAAAGCAAGTACAGGCAGCCGTCGGTTGATACTTCTGGGCGGTGAAAGCTAACTCGAGGTAAATACGCAGTTAATTAATTCTGGGAAGAACTGAGGGCCGAAAGTAACACATGATATGTCATCTTACTGCGACTTGGGTCCTTGAGGCATCCCGTTTGGCCTCAAAGAGGTGTGGGATGGCATAGCTGTAGAAGCCCACAGGTTCTGATCCTGTCGCTGGAGTCAGACGAATAGACGAGGCCACGAGTACACACGAAGTGCTTCCGTGGAAGCAAGGAGGTTGAGACAGAACCTCACCTTATGAGTATCATGCGTGTCATACGATATGTGGCCTGAGTTGAGGATTGTCAGTACATACGTGGCGTCCATTTTGGTTGTAGTCTTGCTACGAGCCGGTTTTTCCTGAAAGGGACTCCTCCGGTAGGTGTGTTTGTGCCAAAGCGGGAGCTTTGGCTGAAAGCTGTCATGGGGCCGAAGGATTCGCAACCAGTAAATTACCGCAATACTTGGTGTATAGTCAGCAAAAATCATGGATGACTGTTCAATAAGTTGCGGCTAAATAATCTATAATCTAGAAATGCAAGTATTGAGTATTCGTTGAAGAATGACCTGTAATATGAACTTGCTTGGCCTTTCGGCAATTGAACACATTAAACAAGCCGGACAGCCGAACCAGTTCGTGGTTCGCGGTGAACTAACCCCTTTGGGAACAATCGTCAGAATCTGAAATCAGAGATCTGCCGAGCGCTACGCATCCGCATCTTGCTTTCCTGAGTCATGGCAAGTATAAAACAACTCCCGACAGGATCCTTAATCCGTTATTCCCTGCCACCAAATGTTCTCAAGTGACAGCTCTTCCAGTTCTTCATCGTCGTCGTCCTCGATGTCCAGCAGGTCTTCACCTGTCCACCACGCAAGTCTCGTAGATCCCTCGATACACTCCCCAGCTCTTCTACAACTCGTCAATGTGAAACTTTCGAAACAAATAATTGGTGAGTTAGTTTACACGTAGAAAAAAAAATCTTTTACTTAGTTTTTCGTTCAGATTACGCTGTAGACTGTGTCGCAGATACTGTTGACTTTGCTATGGGCAGAACATTTCATCCAAGGGGCAGAACACCTTCTCGTCGCCCTGAACTCTCCAAATTCACAACTTTTGCCACAAATGTTCTTGCCCGAGCTGAAGTCACAACGCCAGTGCTTCTCTCTGCGCTTGTCTACATAGATCGCGCACGGCCTCATCTACACATTGCCCTCGAAGAATGGGCACTAGAACGAGTTTTCCTAGGCGCTTTAATCATCGCTTCCAAAGTGTGTAATTAATCAATTCGTTTCACATCGTAACTCATTTATCCTTTTCTTTAGAACCTTAACGACAGTACGCTGAAAAATGTACATTGGGCGCTGTGTACAGGGGTATTTGGCAAGCGAGATGTCGGCCGAATTGAACGCGAGTTTCTCGATGTGCTCGACTGGGAGCTAAACATTTCAGAAGCTGATATCCTATCTCACCACGCCAATATCACCGCTATCCTCACTCCTTCATCTCCTCGACGACACGTATATGTCCCTCATTCTTCTTCCCGTCATCCTCCGCTCTCTCATCAGCAAGTTCGCAATCATAACCGCACTTCGTGTCCTGAACTCGAGCCTTCGAGCCCAATGTCTTCAGACGGCACATCATCACCACAAACACCTTCGACGCTGAACAACTCCCCTAAATCATTTATCCCCACAAAATCATCCGTAGCTTCCGATTCCGGTCTACGAGACATAATACGCTCCTTTCCTCTTCCTTCGCATCATCCACAGATCCCAATACGGGTCTGATGTCTCTCGCTCATTTGCTATTTTTTCTCTGCTCTGTCTGTCTGTCTGTCACGCATGCTTTTTCCCGCTCCTTTACGGATGCTTCTGCTTCACTGCCCACTTGCTTTCCCCCACGCACTTTTTTTACTTGATCATTATCTTTTTGCATCTCATCCAACTCAATGTTTCGGCCGCCATCTCTTGCATTATTAGTTTAAGTTATACCTTACTTCGCACCATACATATCTTACCACTTAGTTCCCTTGCCTTCTAACACCCTTACTCTATCCATATCTACGCTCAATTGTCTTGTCGTAGCGCAAATGCGAATATATCTCTACGGAGATCAGAATTTATCAATTCTCGTGTACATTTGGATCGTTGACTTGAGAGTTGGAACCACGCTCGTCTGTCTGACATTGATTGATTTGGATGGCAAGGCTGCTTGGCAAGGCTGCTAGTAACCGCTACTGCGCGCCAATCTCCTCTAATGACGGGGCTGCCGCAGTATAGTATACTATGGTACCATATGCATATGTGTCTTTCTCTGTTGCTTCAGCGTTACTGCGCTAAGATGGATACTGCGCTAAGATGGATAATTGCAGCATCCCGACGGAACGCTACGTAAAGACAAATGACTACACTCGGAATGGACGGATATACTACACGGACATACTACATGCGTCCAAATCATTGTTATCTTGTAGACTCGACTCCTGAGTCTCTTCTGAATGCTTCTGAATTATTCCGAGTCAGCCGTACCCACCAGTGTGGACGGCCACAGTCAGCATCACAGCCGCTTTATCGCCCCGATTCCAGAATCTTCATGTGCGTACGCGTGAAAAGTATTATACCCGATCTTCCCCGAGTATAGAGGAATGTTTTGTAAGGGTTTTCGTATGTATGACTCGAGGGAAAGCGAGGGAAAGCGGCATCCTCCTCCGGACCTTCTTCATGAATCTGCAAGTTTCCGAGAACGCTCCGACGGGGAATGTACACGGAAAATACTTTGCAGTTGTCGCCGCGACTCTGCTTTAATGGACCAAGATCTGCTTCATATACTCGCATATGTACATGTACCATAGGAAATCCTAGATAAACGGAGACGGAACTAGATCTGAAGGACACTTCCATTCAGCGCCAGGGTTTCAAAAAGGGTAAAGAGCGTAAAGAGCTCAGAATAATAATAAAGATTCAGAGTATGATATATTCAGCTGTCAAGGGAGGTCAAGGGCCGTTACCGAGATGGTGTAGGGTTAGTGTATAAAACCTTATAAAACCCTATTATCGCTCGTTGGCAACTGCAACGAGGCGAGGGCGCCGGTGTCAGTTACTACGGGGACTTGGCCCGAAGTCCCCGCGATAATAAAGACTGGTTGATGGCTGCCTATGGGATCCTCGCTATAGTGAACGTATCAGTGAGCACCGAACAGAGCGCACCCCGTCCAACCTATCCAACCTATCCAGCCAACCCTGGGGAAACCAGTGGCAGAAATTAATGGACATACACAGACATGAGATTGGAACCAGAAAATTAACGGAAGCTTCGGATAAATATCC
The DNA here is from genome assembly GCA_015501585.1 of Rhodocollybia butyracea. Lineage (NCBI taxonomy): Eukaryota > Fungi > Basidiomycota > Agaricomycetes > Agaricales > Omphalotaceae > Rhodocollybia > Rhodocollybia butyracea. The sequence continues at coordinate 80,614 of JADNRY010000119.1, read as the reverse complement.
GCGTATGCGAGCTGATTTTATTATTCCAATACAGGCGTAAGTATATGTCGCGCAAATGTCGCGGTGTGTTCACACTGATATGCTTTGCCTCAATTCTGCCGAATATCCAACGCTTGAGCCACAAGGCATCCTTTGCCGAAATGTTGGCCGAATATCTCGGCCACTGGCCAGCTTGGTTTGGTTTGATCGGCAAGACTTTCTCGGGTGGGAAGTGGTTCCTGAAAAGCACAAAGCGCCAAGCCAGTCTTGTGTCGAAGCCAGAGAATCCAGAGAATCCAGAATGAACAAGGATAGTCCGATGTCTTCCTGAGTCAAGCGAATCTCTCAAATCTTACTTACCAATGAAACTTCGCACGATGTGTGGACATGTTTCGGAAAGGGTTCGTTCACCGCCCCAAAAACGTGCTTCATAAATTGGGGACCCTGGTTAATAGTTATAGATCTGGTGAAGGGCTATTCAAAAGGGCTGGGGTTGACAGTGGCAGTGAGTAGCAGTGAGTACGGGGACGGACAACTTTTACAGCTTTTAAGGAGCGTACGCGAACACGCGCCACGAAAATGCCCGTATCCCGATCCCCTCTCAATCGAAAAAGTTGCGCGCGGTTACGGGATCGAAGGTTAGACACGTCGATTCGGACCGGTATACTTACACCCGAGTTGCACATCCACTGCGCCGCTTTGACTCGTACCACTCTGTCCCGAACATATTTTTAAACATATGGCCTGATATCGATTTTTATCTCAGCCCCTTCGAACTCCGAATCCAAAAGAAAACCAGCTCACGAGCTACTATTGCGCTAATGCGCTAATGATTCGATATATGATATCAGATCATTTTACAGACAGAACAGAAAAATCTGTCGATAAAGTACTTTTTATCGAAAAACGGAAGTGGTACGAGGTACAACACCCGCGGTGGGTTCTATTTTTACGTGCTTAAACACGAATAATATCAGCCTGGAAGATCTTCAGACTTCTTCCTTGGACTTATCGGGACTTGGGCTCAAGCTGAAGCCGGAAATAAACCTGACATGGGTTTTTTTCTGGATAACCTTGCGCCGCCTTGATGCATGATGCATGGACGTTTGAACGTGTACGCTTTTGGCTTGAGGATGACTCTACTTGGGTATTTGGGATCACATGTCCATGATCAACGTGCATTCAGATTCGAACGAGCTCAGAAAACGCACGATTCGAATTATTGCATGCTTCTCCTCAGCTCTTGGATTCGGTGCTATTTCTGAAGTCTCCTGCGGTCGCGTACCTCGGTTGATCATGATATCTTTGGAGCTGCGCTGGCGAGCTGACGAGCCCCTGGAACTTTGAAGTTTGTCCGTAATCCCCGCAACACCCCGCAGATCCTTGATGAATGGAAAGCTTACGCTCGCCACTTGCCCCCTAATTGCCACACCCCGTGAACAGATACAGATACATGTTTTTTTTCTAGGCGTTCAGTTCTTGGCTTCCTCGGGCTCAAGGTAATTCCAGGTTGACTTATGGACTTATGTTAATCGTAATCGACCTCGAGTTCGATACAAGTCAACGTATGTATGTGGGTGGGCTTTATGTGCTAGATCCTTCGAGATTTAAATATTCAAAACCGAGAACCGACCCAAAAGTGCGATTGAAATACGGTTAAAGCCTACTACGATTTTCCGACCGATGGCCATCCTTGGCCATCATCGCAACTTTGTTATCCACAAACCGCCATCCTGCACCCAAGTTCTGAATCCTCCCCATCTTTCACTTTTTGGGGGTTTTCCCTGTTAGCCCTATCAACGCCGAAACATGGAATACGAAGCATAGAAATGCAACGTTCCTTCTGATCAACTTCTGAGAGGTTCAAGAGGGGGATTCCGACGATGAATGATATTATGTTACTTTCTACGAGTTTCTGCGCCACCTCCGAGTCGTGAGTACTTGAGTCGTCGAGGTCAAACACATGGAAAGTTTCTTTTTATATATTCAAATTACGCCTTCTCGACGCTCGAACAGAATCTAAGACATCTGATGTATCTAACTAGTATCTTTCTCGAACATGGAAGAATCTTTGAATCTTGAGCACTCGACCACGGGGTTACGCAAGTTTCAAAAAGCTTGAAGGTCTAGATAAATTCGCGACATATGGCTCGGGCTGCGACGGCGAACGTGGAACAAGCTCAGCAGAGCTCAGCGCATCGCTAAATACTTTGATGGCCGTATGAGGTCGAGACCGCGAGGCACCACATATGTCCAAGCTCTGATGATAGGCGTTGTTAGCGGAAGATAAGCCGCCGATCTTGATATCGAATATTAGCCTTGTTCCTGGGCGATCTAGTAGTACTAAGTAGACAGGGTAAGCTGTCGCTCTTCGTGGTAGTGCCAGTATGAGCAGGTATGAGCTGTATTCTTCCGACCCTCAAGCTGAAAGCGTTACAAGGCAACATTACCTGCGTCAAACTGGACCAGCTAGCGTAAAAGCGTTGACAGATGGCAGCGTACCCCTGTCGGTAACTGGATTGTTGCCTCGACTTGAGCTACCATCTTGGACTACGCCGCGTAATATATCCACTTCCTTCCTTTCTACCTCCCCATTTGCAAACCAGCTTCAGGTAATCTCATATCTAGCTAGATTGTACAAATGGATGCGAACTGTTGTGAATGACAGTCTGGGCAACGACCAGTACGAATTTGGATTCGTTAAACTCGGTTGCGTCGACTCCGAGATAGATTTATGCCTTGCAGTGATGGTGAATAGATTGGTGGCACTGATGCGTAAGAATCGAGAAGTATCTATAATTGCGACCAGCTCGCGAGATTGTCTTTAGCTTTAACTGGGTTTTCGTGAGAAGAGTTTTCAACGGTGGGAAGATTTCTCCGACCAACATTTGAATACCCCATAGTTGAGGAGCCGATATTTTGAAGTTACCACCACTGTTAGGACGAATGGATTAACCACGCGTCGAAGGTTTGAGCCTAACCCACATTAAGCAGTTTCGCAGTGTGTAAGTTCAACAAGTTCAACATTGAGCAAGTCGAAAGCGAGATAGCAACAATCAGTGCATTAACAGCCGTACGCGGATACTAAGAATTGCTTGTGATTATTACATGGACCTTGCCTTTGCATCTTTGAATGCAGCTTCTAAGCCAAGATCTTTCACGCACACTTCGACTTCTCTTGGTATGCTCTCGAAAAAGCTTTCCGATTCCGTGTACCTTGGACTCCATCCAAACTCCTTTGCTAGTCGTTCAGCGCGACAGAATTGATTGGAGCTCATTATGGCCGAGGCGACTATGCGAACAGAGGCGTGTTCAAGCTTGATCAGCGTCATATATGGAAAGACCGAACAGTACAGTACTTACAGGACCAACTTTCTCGACAACCTGGGTGAGAATGGGGTCGGCCTGGCTTTTGAGATAAGCCCTTGGTTGAAAAGCGTCTATGCAGAGAAAGCGCGACAATTATTAATACAGAGAGAACCGGAAAATGAAAGTACATAGTCACTCACATCTCCCATGATCGTGCCCAAATCCGATATAGAAATCATGTATTTTGATGCGATAAAATCTACCGAAAGGTCACGACAAAAATGCGTAGTAGGTGAATATGTACTCACAAAATCCATTCTCGCCTTCGCTCATATTTTTACCCTCCAAAGCTCCGTTGAGCATCGCCAACATCGCGCTTGCGACATCTTTGAGATGAACGAAGTTCATGACGTTCCTACCAGGTCCGAATGTACCTGACAAGTTGCATTAGGACATATAATGCGAAGGGTAGACGGACTGGAAAACTGAGCTCACCGACGTGTCCTGTAAGAGAGGCAAGATTGAGGAACACGCGCTGAGGAAGGGAGACCCGTTGTAGACCTGGCCCAACACCTAGTAGAGTTTTTCTCAGTCTTACATCGGTATTCAGCGCGGGAGCACCAAGAGTTCTTACCATAGATTAAACCGGGAAGCGCAATCATCGTCCTTACGAACCCAGTCTTGCTAGCCTCCACGATAAGCTCGCAAGCATTTGACCCTAGCCCGATAGCTTTACTAGTACTTTTCTGGACGAATTCGGATCTTTTAAGGTGTTGACAGAGAACTCGGTGTCGACCCAGATGTGTCTAGGTGCGAAAAATTCTCCAAAGGCATCGTCTCCTAAAAGACCAGTGCCCATCATATGGATGTAAATTGGGGTAGAGAGGGACCCGGAACTGCCGCGTTGTTTGAGACCTCGGAGAATGGCTGGTGAAAACATGATTATTATGACGAGCATGGAACGAAAAAGCTCAACCAAACTTGAATTTAACTTACCATTTATACTATCCATATCCGACACAAGCGAAACGTTTATCACGATATCAGCCTTCTTCGCCTCTGCTTCAATCATATTAACATCCGCCAAGTATCCCTCGATTACTTCGAGCTTGGGATGGAACGACTGCAATTGTTTGACTTTGCTAGGGGAAAGGTCTTTGTCCAGCGCACGAATAGCAAAAGAGGGATATTCTGCGGCGAGTGAGACTAAGAGTTGACCAGCAATGTAGCCTGCAGCTCCGAGAAGAAAAATGCTAGAGCCTGACATGTTGTAAAACTCAGAGGTGAACGGAGAAGAAAGAGGTTCGTACTAAAGTACTAAGTACTTGTCAGAATTGTTATATAGACATCAGTGTACCCTGGTCTTGAGGCGTATCATCGTGTTTGTCGAGTGGCGAAAAAAGCTAGCTTTTCGGCAAAGGTGGCAATACAAGATCCAACCGTCCCTGGTTTACAAAGTTCGTGTGCAGAAGAAAAGAGATGCGCGATTTTAGCGCTCAGCGGCCATGGGCGCTTTATTGTATACTTTATTGTATGTACATTGTACAACAGTACATGTGTTCGTGCATCGTGCCACTCACTGTTTCGGATGGATTCAGTTTGCTCAGCATGCGCGAGGACCCCTCAGATACGTGTAGATCTCGGCCCCGTAGGGATAGCTGAATTGGACAGAAAACTCCGGTCAGAATCTGGTCCAGGGGTGATTACCTCAGAAGAAGAGGAAGAGCTCAAGGTGATGCTGGCTCTGGCAGATAAAGACATCAAGGATCATGATCCTGAAGTGGCTTGCTTCCGCCACCGAATTTTGGTAAAAGCGGAGAGGCGACGATTGGAGACTCAGCGGGCCAAGCTACGCGCTCTGCTGGCTCCGATGCGTCAGCTGCCAAACGAAACTTTATTGCCCATCTTGCAGTATGTGTGCGACACAAATTTTCTTCAGAGCTACCCATGGTTACCGAACCAACCTCGTTCCTCTACAATCACATCTCCCATCATCACTTCCCTCCCTACAATGGCAGTCAGCTCCGTATGCTCACGGTGGCGTGAACTAGCATTGTCATCGCCCAGTTTATGGGCTAACCTAGGTGTGGAGATATTTCCTGCTACCCCGGACGAAACGAAAACCCTAGTTGGTTTTATTGATACTGTTAACCGATATTTGGAGAGGTCGGGCGATTGGCCGTTAACGCTTAAACTAATTGTTTTCCGGAGTCACTCACCTGACGCTACAGAGCTCCCTTCCCTAACCCACCTTATGCGGAACACTTTTCGTTGGAAATCGTTCGAGTGTGCCGGAAGTTCATTGTTCTACAACATGCTCTCACGAGTGACTTTCCCTCTACTTGCAGAATTGGATGTATATACGGCCGAGAGAGACGTAGTGGCTTGGAATGGGTTCGAGCATTCTCCGAGACTCCATGAACTTGCCACTGACACGATGCCAACATCCATGACCGTGTGCAATCAACTAGACTATCTCTTTTACCGTGACTCGTCACTGAGAGATTTAGCAGAAGCTCTCCACTGCTGCCCTTCATTAAAATCACTTGTACTTGAATCCGAGTATCAAGTAAAGAAGAATCCACTCGCACGGGGTACTTGGCATATTACATCCCTTGTTATTATGGAACACTTCTCTCATTCCTACTCGGAAGTGGTGTTTCCCATGTTCGACTTTCCCTCTTTGCATGAACTTGTGGTAGATAGTGATGCGGGAGAAGAAATAACCTTATGCTGGCCAGCTGATGCTTTTATTTCATTCGTCTTTAGATCATCTTGTATGATCACCACATTCTTGCTCCTCAACATATCTTTGTCTGACTTGGAGCTCATCGCAGTCCTTCAAGTCATGCCAGCTCTACTTCATCTTGAAGTCAACGACAGAGAAGCGTTTAATCCCATCCTTTCAACGTATGAGCGGGGTCCAATCACTTCGCGTCTTACCTCGAGCCTGACTCAGCACCAATCCGCTTCCTTCTCCTTGGTTCCAAAACTCCACACTCTTCATTTGAGATCCCATCTCAATACCGGAACATACGACGACTCTGCTTTTGTTAGCATGGTCCAATCGCGCTGGTTTAAGCCTGGTTCTGATTTGTCTTCAGATATGTTAGCAATAGGTAGAAGCAGTATACGGTCTGTTGTTCTCAAGTTTTTTTGGCGAGAGGTCGATGTAGAGGTTTACAAACCATTACGCGTTTTGGATCAGGAGGGTTTGAGAGTTGTAGTTGCTGGCACAAATGGACTTCAGGTTTAGTTTGTATACTTGTTTATTTGTGAGATTTCGATTTGTTGTATGCGGTACTTGTAGCTACGGGTTGACTTGTCTCCAAGCTTCTAAATCGAGATCATAGCAACGCTTGGATTTTCTGAGTTCCTTGCTATTCTGAACAGCATATCAACGCATCTAGGTAGTAAAATAGATATGTAGTCAAAAACTCCTGGCACCCTTGAGGGCATGAATAAGTGACAGCCCTTTCTCCAAAACGGGAACAAACAGTGTATAAATATTTGGAAAAATAATATATGGTCAATGGTGAAATGCATCTTCCCCACACTTTGGATGCAAACACCTCACTCCTACACACCCCACATAAGTAGGTGCCAACTTGGTACCAACATCTATCAGCTTGCGGAATCAGCAATGCAGATTATGAGGAGGTCACCACAGCCACTACGATGGATCCGTTGCTCTGTCCTGGATGTCCCATCCACTATGCCCATTTTCATGCTCGACTTTGTTTTGGAACTCATCCGCGCTTCATCCCATTGTCGGGATGCAACGCTCCCGATAAAAGTCCCTCCGACGACACAACTGACCCAATCATAACATTCTTGATTTTGCTGAAACTCGATTCATTGGTTACATCAGAATGGTCGACAACGTGGTTAAGGAACTTCAAGCACGAATGCTGAGAACAAAACAATGTATCAGGAGATTCGCTAGGCTATAAGAAGATTGTTAGAGATGATCACTTTACTGGGGGAAACTGAAGCATGAATGGTAAAGATAGTAAGATACACAGGTTGCAACAATTGTAACTTCTCCACCTTTGATGTCTAGATTTCATCAAACCGTTATCCCTTAGAACTATGTGGGACGGCGGATTGTCAGTTCCAGCTTGTTTGTCCGTTTGTGCACAATCTCTCGAAACGCTACGAGCCTATATACGCATACGATGTAGAATGAGGGAAAAATTACGATGGATGCGTTTTTTAGGCGGGATAGACGGGTGAAGCTTACTCTTATTCTCGTATTTCCTCCTGAATGTCACACCCCTGGTCAATACAGCGGGTTTCCGTTGAAGCCCTGCCGTCGTCATGGCTGTGAATGGAGTCAGTCCGACGCTATGGCTGTTCCGTTGGATGTAACGACTGTAATTGTTTGACTTTGCTAGGTTTTTCCAGCACACAGATAGCAGAGGAAATTCCTACGGGAGATACTCGGGTTTGACCAGCGACATATCCTGCAGCTCCAAAAAAATGCTGGAAGTCGCAGACTCAGAGATGATCGGAGAAGACAACTTGAAAGGAGGTTGGTATAGTACTTGTCAAATCATTATATAGACTTGGTCTTGAGGCGTATCATTGTGTTCGTGTCAAGTGGAAAAAAAGCTGGCTTTTCGGGAAGGAGGCGATACAAAATTCAGCTGTTCCAGACTATGGTTACAGATAATCGATCTTAGCGCTCAGTGCTGGGCTGTACGTCTCTCGGTCGTTCCGCCACTTAGGTAACTAGTTTATTCTAAGTACGCACATTAGATAAGCCATTCGCTCTTGTTATCTTACGACGTCGTTGCGATTTCGCTCACCATGACTGTCGACCGTCGCGTTTGCTTCAACATCTTCCACTTGCTGTTTAGGAGGGACTCTGAGTCGGCTTGCTCAAGATGTGCGAAGAGATCTCGGATACGTATAGATCTCAACCCTGCAGAACTAGCTGAATTGGACAGAAAGCTTCGGTCAGAGTTTGGTCCATCTGTGGTTACCTCAGAAGAAGTAGAAGAGCTCGAGGTGATGCTGGCTCTAGCAGATACGGATATTGAGGCTCATGATCCTGAACTGGCTTGCCTTCGCCACCGATTTTTGGCTCAGGCAGAAAAACAGCGATTGGAGACTCAGCGAGCGAAACTATGCGCTCTGCTGGCTCCGATGCGGAAGTTGCCAAATGAAATTTTATTGTGCATTTTGCAGTACGTGTGCAAAATAAATCTTCTCCAGAGCTCGCCACGGTCGCCAAATCAAGGTCGTTCCTCTAAAACCACATCCCCCATCATTACTTCCCTCCCTACAATGGCAGTCAGCTCCGTATGCTCACGCTGGCGCGAACTTGCATTGTCATCACCCAGTTTGTGGGCTAACCTAGCGGTGGAGATATACTACGCTGCTACCCCCGGGCCGGACAAAACACTATCCTTGGTTGGTTTTAATGATACCGTTACCCGATATTTGGAGAGGTCGGGTGATTGGCCATTAAGGCTTGCACTGAGTTTTCAGGGTCACTCACCTGGCGGTACAGAGCTCTGTTCCCTAATCCACCTTACGCAGCACGCTTTTCGTTGGAAAACATTCCTGTATCACGGAGATTCATTTGCGGTCTACAACGTACTCTCCCTCTCGACTTTTCCTCTACTTACAGAATTGGATTTATTTACGGCCAGTCAACTGCCTTGGAACTGTTTGAAGCATTCTCCGAGACTCCATGAACTTGCCACTGACACAATTCCAACATCCACCACCGTGTGCAATCAACTAGAACATCTCAGTTATCGTGGCTCGTCATTGAGTGATTTGGCAAAAGCCCTCCACAGCTGCCCTTCATTGAAATCGCTTAGGCTTGATTCCAGGGATGAAGTGTTCAAAGATTCATTCGCACAGGGTACTTGGGATAATATTACATCCCTTGTTATTAAGGAACACTTCTCTTATTCCTACTCGGAAGTGGTGTTTTCCTTGTTCAACTTTCCTTCCTTGCATGAACTTGTGATAGATGGTGATGCGGGACTAGACAGGGCCCCCGCTGGCCAACTGATACTTTTATTTCATTCGTCTCTAGATCATCTTGTATAATCACCACATTCGTGCTCAACGACATATCTTTATCTGACTTGGAGCTTATCGCAGTCCTTGAAGTCATGCCAGCCCTGCTTCATCTCGAAGTCGACGACCGAAATGCGCCTAATTTGAAATATGAGCGGAGTCCAATCACTTCGCATCTTACCTCGAGCCTCACTCATCACCAGTCCACTTCCATGTCCTTGGTTCCACAACTACAGAGTCTTCATTTGAGATCCTATCTCAATACCGGAACATTCGATGACTCCGCTTTTGTTAGCATGGTCCAATCGCGCTGGTTCAAGCCCGGTTCTGACTTGTTCTCAGAGATGTTAGCAATAGGTAGAGGCCGTATACAGTCTGTTGTTCTCAAGTTTTCTTGGCGAATGGTCGATGCAGGTGTTTATAAACCATTACGCATTTTGGATCAGGAAGGTCTGAGAGTCGTGGTTGAAGGCACAAATGGACTTCAGGTTTAGTTTACGTATTTATTTGCGACGACATTTCGATTTCTTGTAGTCGTTGCTCATTATAGTTAGGATTTGGCTTATCTTCAAGTTTCTCAACCAAGATCATAGCGACGACGAAATGAATCTTGGATTTTTCTGCTATTCTGGACGGCATATCAACACATCTAGGAAGTAAAATAAATACATAGCTCCTTGCATCCTTGAGAGCATGGTAAGAGAGTATCTGAATAAGAATAAATAGCCCTTTCTTCAAAATGAGTACCTGGTTTAAATAACAAATAGCTTATAAATATTTGGAAAAGGAAAGAATGGTGAATCACATCTTCCCTACACTCTAAGGCAAGCAGCTGGACGAGACTCCTACGCATCCCACATAAGTAGGTGCCAACTGTTGGATATTTATCCTGGGCTGCTCAATCGAGGCTGTGGACAAACACATATATACAAATGATGTGTAACTACAACCCTTGATAACAATCTAATAGTAGTCTTGAACCGCCATCTCAGAGCCATCTCAGAGCCATCTAAGAGTCTAGGAGTCTTCATTAACCAACAGGTTATGGGCCCCGTGTCCACACTATACATCTAGGAGTTTTATTCATCATCTAGGAGCTTTACTTTTCACCCAATCACTCAATCTCACTCATTTCATCATCCCATCCCCAATCCCTTTTCAACGACTCATATTCATTCACTATGGCCACACTTTCAGCTCTTCTTAATCTTGGAAGGAACATTCCCCTACTTTCCACTACAAATGCTGATGACTGGAGCAACTGGAAAGAGGATGTTCTGCAAATGGTGCTTAGTGCAGATGGTCAGAGCGCCAAGATTGCCACAGGGTTGACTTCACGTCCATCAGAGGCTGCTGATGCCAAGGAATGGGATCGACTCAACTCACAGGCTGCGTCCATCATTAAATCCCTCACTAATCGAGACTGCCGAAACATCTACAAGGATAAGACAAATGCTTCCGAAATCTGGAGTGCACTTGTCTCCTATTTTGAAAAATCATCATTTTCCTCACGTTCAGCTACACGTGCTGCCTATCACCGCATTATGCATGATCCGCTTAAACCAACCAAAGTCTATCTTGATGCTTTGGATGATATGCGTGCTCGTCTTCAGGCACTACTCCCTTCCGGTGAAACAATCTCTGATAGTTATCACAAGGATATCATGCTCCAGAACCTTCATTCATCATTCGAGGCCTGGAAAACATCTCTTCTCGCCCAACCTACTGGCGAGCCCAATCTTAAAACCTGCCGCACTGTTCTTGAGAGTGCTATGGTTTCATTTGACCCTGAGAAGAGAGCCGATGAAATTTTAGATGGGATTAATAACCCATCTGAACCATCCTCCCGTGTAGAGGCTGCTCATGCTTATGCTACAGCTTTCCGAAAGGGAAGTAAAGGAGGAAGTCGGAATGGATCTGGTACTAGGGAAAGTTTTAGTGGTAGAGGGGAGGAAGAGGGGGAGCTTCCAATGGAAGCGGCCATGAAGATGGACAAGGATTTATAGACAGTCGCGGAAATCGCTGGTGCGATATGTCTATGGATGGCTGTCACCGTTGTGGAGGTATGTCGCACAAGGCTTCTAACTGTGTCAAGGACATGCCAGAGGAAGTCAAGCACTGGTGTCTTAACCGCACATATGACACTGCGCACATCACTCACAATCCTCCCAATAACATCTCTTCACATTTCATTGCTCCTATTGATACTTATGGTTTTTCTGCTCATCCTACTTGTCCACCCTTTGAAGAGGAGGAGTATATTGATTTTCATGCTTGATTATATTTATAGCTTAGGGGGAGCTCTCTTTGTTTCGCAGAGGGGGAGTGTTGGATATTTATCCTGGGCTGCTCAATCGAGGCTGTGGACAAACACATATATACAAATGATGTGTAACTACAACCCTTGATAACAATCTAATAGTAGTCTTGAACCGCCATCTCAGAGCCATCTCAGAGCCATCTAAGAGTCTAGGAGTCTTTATTAACCAACACCAACAGCTGTTAGCTTGCAGATTATAAGGATATCACTGCAGACACTACTATAATGGATCCACCGCTCTTTTCTGGATCTCCCATCCACTATGCCCATTCTCATCAACTTTGTTTTTGAGCTCTGTAAGCAAAGACCATGCCTACATTAACCAGCAAAATCTGGCTCTAGTAAAGCCATTCTACAAAAGGAAAGTAGCAACAATACCTGCGATGACTAACGGGCAAAGCAGAATAAGCAATAATCGCCTTTAACCGAAAAGTGCATACACCCTCAAAATGGAAAGTGCTACCGCAAACAATTCTCGGTCAAGGTATCTCAACAGAGAATGAAAATGACATACATTTGGTCGCTGCACCAGTGATACTGGCAAAGACAAACACCATAGAATCAAGATCCTTACAGCTGGGCACAATATCTGAGTCAAGCAAGCACGCAAGCAAATAAGGGAAAATGAACCTTGTATCTGTCATTCTTCCTGGGAGGAAGACCACCAATTGCATAGCTGCAAATAACAGAAAACTGTAGCGACTCAGGATGAATAATGCAGAGCCGCCAGTCAGTTGTCTGGACCATATTGATCGTACTTCGGTAGGGAGTGAGGAAGAAGTCATGGAACCATAAAACTGTGGTTCGGGGCATGAGTCAGTTATATTCGCTGTCTGAGTGCCACGTCAAGCAGGGGATGCCACACTCACCATAGGCAGATAGAACCATATAATCATTTAACACACTACAAGCAACATGAGGATGTTTGTGCTGAGGTTCGGTCACTTGGCCCACATAACGGGAGAATTGAAGGTTGATAACTTCTTCAACGATGGACTTACTGGAAGAGTCAGGCATGTTGGCGAAAAAGTAGAGCAGGCACAAGACATACATACCTGCGTCTGTCGGTTACCGGATGCCGAAAGAATACCCACCTACTCCCCATGTTCACCCCGATATTTTCGCTTCTGTCAATGCCAAAGATGCAGTCGACGATTCGTTTGCCCATACGCAGCAGCGTAATCAGGAGATCTATCGGTTGATCTTACTGTAGAGCCTTGGAAGTTGGCCATATGCTAAGACATAAATCCTCGAAACGAATGCATGGACTTCACACCTTAAGTGACGCTATACTCCAATCCTGGATGACTGCAAGTCCCTCATTTTTCGGTCACCCCTTTGACAAATCCGAGTTTCTTCAAGATCCTAATTGCAAGGGGAACACTGTAGTCGATTACTACTCAGAGTTAGGTAAAAATAAATCGTACAGAATCATGAATAGAGTCTTTGGGATATATCTGCAGCAAGAAATTGGTACATACCAGTATGCAAGCCAGGGAAGAATCGCAAGGATACTTTTGTGAGCTCGTGTCAGCACTGCATGTCGAGGCAGATGCCGGTAACATGCAATAACTATGTGCATGAATTGAACAGTAAGTATTTCACAGAATCACAAGTAAGGTATTTACATACTGGTTGGGCGGGATTCTATTAGGTTACATACTTGGTGGGCATGACTCTCCGAATGACTGGACAGTATCAGCTAAATATCCGGCGCACTACTGGGTTTTATCTGCGGACAATTTGAGAGAGACTTTGGTATTCTGGCGCGACAGCATTGCAACGTGCTCAGGTCATGCTGCACCCTGGCCTTCAGCTTTGTCGATGACCGGGGGCAGTCTTAGCTGAAAAAGCGCTAGATCCCCTTGTACGGGTACCTGAAGGAGATCAGGCCGGGATAGTGCATATATAAAAGCCAAGATTGTACCGTGAACTTCAATAAGAAATAGATCGCGGTTATATTCCTGTAGGCTAGCTGCTCGTCAGCCTAATAAAAACAAATACGTTATAAGTATATTGAACTTGAAGGTTTTCGGATTGGAAGGTCAAGTTGAGGCGACCATCGAAAAGGCCACGAAATAACCCAGCTCTCGAGCCCAAAATCTGAAACATTTTGAATATTGAATGTTGGGTATTGAATGATACTAAAATGTCCAGACTCGAGTGATTACCGCGACTGAGCATTTGGTAGTGAAGGTTCCATCCAATGGTCTGACTGTGATTGTTTATATGGGATAGAATGAGCAACAAGTTCCAATCATCGTAGGTAGAGTTTGTTCAATTTGGTCCGCAAGCATATTCGTGTATTCCTCTCGTCTTGTTTAGCTGAAGAGCATGAAAAACACTAGAAAAACTGGTTTTTGAGAAGGGGTTCTACCCGAGTCCACGCTTGGACTATGTCAAGCTTAAACTGCAGCTTCAGCTTCCATTGTCGGTTCTAGCTCGTTTGTTCGTTTGTGCACAATTTCTCGAAGCGCTGCGATATACATAGTGATATAGAGGGAAAAATATGCTGTATGGGCGGGATAGACGGGTGAAGATCGCTGCAGCTTACTCCAGCGCTCGTATTTCCTCCCGAATGTCACTGCTTCGATCAGTTTCCGTTGAAACCTCGCTCCTCTCACCTGCCGTCGTCATGGCCATGAATGGAATCAATCCGGCTACGAGCGGGTTCGTATAAGTAGCTTGGCCGTTGGATGTGACGGTAATTGCTCGACTTTGCTAGGGAAGGAGTGAGCTGTTTCCAGCACACGGATAGCAAAGGAGGAAAATACTGCGAGTGATACTAGGAATTGACTAGTTTAACCAGTGACATGCTGGAGGCCGACTCATATGATAGGAGAAGAAAGAGGTCCATATACTTGTCAAATTATTATATAGACATCAGTGTTTCTTGGTCTTGAGACGTATCACCGTGTTCGTGTCAAGTCGGATTTTCGGCGAAGGAGGCGATACAAAATCCAACTGTTCCGGAGACTATGGTTACACAGTTGTCGCAAGAAAAGAGATGATCGATTTTAGCGCTCTGGGGCTGTATGGGCGCTCTACTGTCAGACTAAGTCAGCCTTTGTTTTCAAGTTTGTTCACACATGATGTACCCTCTCGTCCACTCGCTGTTTTGGGGGGACTCAGCTTGTTCAAGATGTTCGAAAACCTCTCAGATACGTGTAGATCTCAGCCTCGCAGAAATAGCTGAATTGGACAGAAAGCTTCGGTCAGAGTTTGGTCCATCTGTGGTTACCTCAGAAGAAGTGGAAGAGCTCGAGGTGATGCTGGCTCTCGCAGATACAGATATCAAGGATCGTGATCTTAACCTGGCTTGCTTCCGCCACCGAATTTTGGTACAAGCAGAAAAGCAGCGATTGGAGACTCAGCGGGCCAAGCTATGCGCTCTGCTGGCTCCGATGCGGAAGCTGCCAAACGAAATTTTATTGCGCATTTTGCAGTATGTGTGCACAGTAAATTTTTTCCGGAGCTCCCCGCGGTCGCCGAACCAACGTCGTTCCTCTAGAATCACACCTCCCTTTGCCACTTACCTCCCTACAATGGCAGTTAGCTCCGTATGCTCACGCTGGCGTGAACTTGCATTGTCATCACCCAGTTTGTGGGCTAACCTAGCGGTGGAGATATGCTACACTGCTACCCCGGACGAAACAAAAACCTTGGTTGGTTTTAATGATACTGTTACCCGATATTTGGAGAGGTCGGGTGATTGGCCGTTAAAGCTTACACTGAGTTTTCAGAGCCACTCACCTGTCGCTACGGAGCTCTGTTCCCTAATCCACCTTACACGGCATGCTTTTCATTGGCAAACACTCTTGTATCACGGAGATTCATTTGCGGTCTACAACATACTTTCCCTCCTGACTTTTCCTCTACTTACAGAATTGGATGTATATACGGCCAGTCAACTGCCTTGGAACTGTTTGAAGCATTCTCCGAGACTCCATGAACTTGCCACTGACACGATTCCAACATCTACCACCGTGTGCAATCAACTAGAACATCTCAGTTATCGTGGCTCGTCATTGAGTGATTTGGCAAAAGCCCTCCACAGCTGCCCTTCATTGAAATCGCTTAGGCTTGATTCCAGGGATGAAGTGTTCAAAGATTCATTCGCACAGGGTACTTGGGATAATATTACATCCCTTGTTATTAAGGAACACTTCTCTTATTCCTACTCGGAAGTGGTGTTTTCCTTGTTCAACTTTCCTTCCTTGCATGAACTTGTGATAGATGGTGATGCGGGACTAGACAGGGCCCCCCGCTGGCCAACTGATGCCTTCATTTCATTCATCTCTAGATCATCTTGTATAATCACCACATTCGTGCTCAACGACATATCTTTATCTGACTTGGAGCTTATCGCAGTCCTTGAAGTCATGCCAGCCCTGCTTCATCTCGAAGTCGACGACCGAAATGCGCCTAATTTGAAATATGAGCAGAGTCCAATCACTTCGCATCTTACCTCGAGCCTCACTCGTCACCAATCCACTTCCATGTCCTTGGTTCCACAACTACAGTCTTCATTTGAGATCCTATCTCAATACCGGAACATTCGATAACTCCGCTTTTGTTAGCATGGTCCAATCGCGCTGGTTCAAGCCTGGTTCTGACTTATCCTCGGAGATGTTAGCGATAGGTAGAGGCTGTATACGGTCTGTTGTTCTCAAGTTTTCTTGGCGAAAGGTCGATGCAGAAGTTTACAAACCATTACGCATTTTGGATAAGGAAGGTCTGAGAGTCGTGGTTGCTGGCACAAATGGAGTTCAGGCTTAGTTTGCTTATATATTTATGATAGAATTTTGGCGTTCATCTGCTGTATCCATTCTGTAGTTATGATTTGACATGCCCTAAGCTTTTATGCATCGGTATACTTGAGTCTTGGGTTTTTCCGAGTCACTTGCTATTCCAGACGGGGTATATCAACGCTGTAAATCAAAAACTTCCTGTGAGTCGCGACTGCTCACCCCCATTCTTCTCTTCCATGTATTCACCGCCTCGAACTTGCCCCGGTTCTATCTGCTACGCTATCCCGTAGTAAACGAAGTTACCCATGATCAGTGGATTCGAAGAGCATGAGTGGAATGAATGGAGCACTACGCGCAGGAGGCCTTTGAAATCGCTGCCTGTTTGTTGAGGGCGGAATACAAAGAGATAAAACTACTGAGCTACTTGAGGCTTTATACGGTTGGCATCGTGAGATGTTGGGGAGATCCAAAACTACTGCAGATTTCATGAAATAAGTGCTAACTGCTAGGATAAATGTGCATCTGATACAGAGCAGTGGCCTATTATGCAGCTTGACCGCAACGTTTGGGCAATATATCTTCCATTGTACAGATCTTCGCGAGAAGTTCGTCGGTTAAGTATCTAGAGCTGGCTGTATGTTTGCCCACTGGGTTAAGACGGCTACAAACCAGCTGCCATGACCTGATTTTGGCGCTCGGTGGTAAACTATATGGGCGCTTGCACTGATCGGTCATCCCCTCACCTGGATGGACTCAGCTTGCACAAGATGTTCGAATACCTCTCAGATACGTGTATCTCTCAACACCACAGAACTAGAAAAACTGCACAGAAAGCTTCGGTCGGAGTTTGGTCCATCCGTAGTTTCCTTAGAAGAAGCGGAAGAACTCAAGGCGATACTGGCTCTGGCAGATAAAGACATCGAGGATCATGATCCTGAGGTGGCTTGTCTCCACCATCGAATTTTGGTCCAGGCAGAAAAGCAACGATTGGAGACTCAGCGGGACAAGCTGTGCTCTCTGCTGTCTCCGATGCGGAAGTTGCCAAACGAAACTTTATTGCGTGTCTTTCAGTATACATGCGAAGAAAATCTTATCCAGAGCTACCCATGGCTATCAGGGTACCCTCCTCATACCACACTCAAATCCCCTGCCATCACTTACCTTCCTACAATGGCAATCAGCTCTGTATGCTTCCGTTGGCGTGAACTTGCGCTGTCATCACCTGATTTGTGGGCTAACATAGTGGTGGAGACATCGACTGAAGTTGACGGTGCAGCGTTCTTCGATACTCTTTCTCGCCATCTGGAGAGATCGGGCGAATGGCCGTTAAAGTTTACACTGAAAGTACGAGATTCAGGTGTACGGGCTACGAACCTTCCATCCCTGATAACCTTGATGAAACATGCTCATCGTTGGAAAGCATTCAAGTATCGAGGAGACGAGTTATCGACTATCCACAGTATACTCTCC
Source organism: Rhodocollybia butyracea (assembly GCA_015501585.1). Taxonomy (NCBI): domain Eukaryota; kingdom Fungi; phylum Basidiomycota; class Agaricomycetes; order Agaricales; family Omphalotaceae; genus Rhodocollybia; species Rhodocollybia butyracea. The sequence goes on along the minus strand of JADNRY010000119.1, from coordinate 62,746 downwards.
CCGTTGCAGTTCCCTTTACTTACGGAGCTGGATGTCGATATTATCAGCGCGAAGGAGTTGTATTGGTTTAAGCATTTCCCGGGACTTCGTACACTTTCCATCGATTTGCTCGCGGTACCAACATCCAAGATCCAGCTAAATCATCTCAATTTGTATGATTGGTCAGTGGCAGGACTGGCTATAGCTTTTCGCAATCTCCCATCTCTGAAATCCCTCAGTCTTGGCTATGGCATCTGTGCGCATATGGCCAACGGCCTAATGAGGTGGCGGGTCGGACAGAGCACTTGGCCCAACATTACATCGCTTGCTACTGTGAATGAATCATTAAGAATGGTGTTGATCTCCTTCAACTTTCCTTCCTTGGATAAACTTGTGATAGAAGGCGGCCACACTACCTGGCCAGTCGAGGCTTTCATTTCATTCGTCTCCAGATCGTCTTGTATGATCACCACACTCACGCTCTACAATCAATGTCTGTCGGATTTGGATCTTATTGCAGTACTTCGAGTCATTCCAGCGCTACTTCATCTCGATGTTGACGAGAGTCCTACTGGATACTATTTGCGGCAGAGTCCAATCACTCCACACCTCATTTCGACCTTACAGCACCAGGCCATCTCTCTTGCTCCAAAACTGCACAATCTTCGTCTGATATCCCATAAAGATGTGGAATTTGATACCGGAACATTCGACGACTCCGGTTTTGTTAGCATGATCCAATCGCGCTGGTTTAAACCTGGTTCGAGTTTGTGTGCAAAGATGTTGATGATGGGGAGAAGCTGTATCCGATCTGTTGTTCTCAAGTTTACCTGGCGGGAAGTCGATACAGGCATTGATGGACCGCTAAGAATCTTAGATGCAGAGGGCTTGAGAGTGGTGGTTTCTGGAACCAATGGAGTGCAGGTGTAATTGTGACCCTTCGATGTGCCTTACGTCTATTGGTGTCGTATCTGCGTACATGATTTTCTTCTAAATTCAGTTATTGTTTGCTATGCTGCCTCTCTATTATTTTACCTAAGACTGCAAGTGATACTTTGGCGCCTTTTCAAATAAATACTCCTTCCGTGCATTCACATGCCAACCTAAGAAACTACCTGGATTGAAAATAGATTCACTTTCGGCCATTTTCCAGTTACACTCGAACCAGCAAAGAGCTCAAGACGATATTGGCTGTGGTCGATAAAGTCATTGAAGTCAGCGGCCTGCCTCACCATGCACGACTGTTCAGGCGGCCAAACAACAGTTGTGGATTTACACTCTCTGGTATTTTCAAGTTCGGTTGGAGATACGTAGATCCAATTTTTTGTACACCGTTCCGGATATTATATGCTGAAAGATTGAGAGCAAGCGGTGGTTGCTGAGACCTGAAGAGTGCAGATACGATTCAAGTATACACGGGGCGCAGCTGTTAATCATAACACTAAAGCATCCAAATCTTCTCTTGAAGGAAACCGTCATACCGAGGTCAGACTCTACAGTTTCACCGCTTGAGCTTTGTTTGCATGCGTTCGAATTGCAGTAATCTGTGCAATTTTTTCCCGCGTCTGGGCGAAAACAGTCAAAAGATACCACCTTGTCTGTGCCAACCAAGAGCTTCACGGTGTTTCGAATACCTGTTCTAATAAAAGGTTCTCTTTGCGGCAAAATAGTCTACGGTCGGACGAGACCTGTAGCTATATTATTCTGGAGTGAGCGTTCTGGCGTTATGTATACTATAGCCCATAACACCGCACAACTGTAAGTGCAAATCTGGTATATCGGCCGCGAGCAGGCTTGGATCTTAATGAACCTCAGGCCGGCAGGAAGGCCGGTGCAAACAGAAGTACACTCGTCGTTAAACGTGAACGTATCCGACTTGGAATGGTCCAAGTCAACGTCAAAAGCCTCCCTGATATTGAAAAGCAGTTACACCCCAGTTTTCGAGTCTTTCTCGACATTGGTATTGAAAGATAAACATGAATACTAGATCTTCGAGACAATTTGTGCCTAATTTTGGAGTGGAAAGCATGTGAATCACAAAGAGCTTCGAAACTGACAGCGACACTTCAGCTGAGTACAGGTCTGCATGCAGTCGACCTGAGAACCGCGACAATTCTTGCTGCTTGATGAGTTTGGCACAGCAGTGGTCAAGATACGGCTGCAGAGTAAATGGCGTTTGATAGTGAATATGGGCCAGAGCTTTATGCGTGACCGTTCTATGTTGAATAACTTGATACAACAGGACACTGGGCGCTGAGTTATATTCATCGCAAGACTTGGTTCGCAGGAACAATTAGTGAATCTTGTTCATCTGAAGAGCTCGTTGAGGTCCGAGGAGAAGAATCGGTGTTCGGTCCGATCGGGTTTTCAGGTTTTCCGCGTGTCGATTCCTACTCCCGTTTTGTCGCCTGGTCAAAATTCTTCCAAGGCTTCATCGATACATCCGACGGTGGATAACCGTACGTGTATGTTACTTCTCACAATCTTGCCTCACCGGTGTTTCATTAGATTCAACCGCTCCCAACCGCTTCTCGCTAGATTGCAATGTTTTCCAGTAATTCTCATTATACTGCCTCGACCGACAGCAGGGACGCATATTGGTCTTTTTCGGACGCTGTATACCGCCAAGTGCATCCTCTCTGCTGCTGGCGCCAAACTATATCGCGTTACTTCAGTCGACATCTTGCCAATAATTCTTTGCGGTCCAACAACCATGACCCAGAGCCCTCGTCGGTGGCGATTCTCGTTTGAGACTCTGTCATCCGATACACGAGTTCTCTCCGCAGCCTCGACCTCGTCTACTTGCCTTCAGCGCTTCAGCCACTGTTACCGGCACCTTGGCAATTCCTGTTCTTTTGTTCGTTCGTTTGTGCCCAGTTTTCGCGGCTTTCACAAGTCATCTCAATCTCGTCGCACCAACTATACTACCCCGCGGACGATCTTTCTTCGCTCTAGTGAATTCTAGCAGGCGAGGCCACACTGCAGCTTGCAATAGCGTTAGCGTTTCCTCTCGCTTGTCGCTTGGTCCAGTCTCAAGTTTTCCGCCTGTGGCGTAGCGGGCTTCGATCTTGCCCTCATTCTGAAATCACAACCTTCTCCTCGCGTCCCTTATGCCAGTGTGATAAATCTGGTGCAATCAACGGGTTGGTTCCCTCGTATGGCTTAGCCATTGTTTGTCCAAGAGGTGGAGTTTTTCTGCTCCTCATCTTCCAGTCTAATTATCGTTTACCTCTAGCAAACGACACGCTACAAGAAGCTGAATTTCGAGGGGTAATGCCGGGATTTGCGAGTTGAACCCGCAGACGGGCTATAGGAAGCTGGAGGTCAAGAGGTGGAAGTAACGTTGGGATTAGCGAGTTGGTACCATGACACGGACCCGTCGAGATTAGGAAGATCATTTCAACAGCGTTCATATATCACATGGAGGAATGAGGTGAGTAACTGCTAGAACGTCAGTGAACTGTTGCTTATAATCTCGATCTCGTGCAGTACTCGTTTCTTTCGTCGACTTGGATCATATCTGCGTCCAAATTGCTGCAAAATCATAATATTTCAGCTTGTTGTCGTTCAACTCCTTGGTATCTTTGTTCAACGTAACGTCGGCATTTCATTGGTAGAACATTCGTTACCGCGTAGACCGTCTCTTATCACCTGGTACAGCACTCGTTTCACGGACTTTCGTGGCGCGGCCCATTGCCTCTGTCATACCCTAAGCCTACAAAATCCTTGCTCAACATACCTCAGCTAAGATCCCGCTCATTGCTTTGCCTTCTATATCTCTTACTATCTCTTGACGGGCTCATTGAAGGGCCGAGCTTTAATGCGCTCGGAAAGTTCTCCGTACTTTTCTTGTGCGAGCTTGCTGTGATTCAAGATGTAAGTATATGTCAGTTGACTTGGCACTGAATGGTATAGTGTACAGTAGAACCGTACACAGTTAACAACTTTGTGTTTATTCTCTGTTAAAAAGTCGGACAACGCTCAGCTCATCCAGAAATTATGCAGCCAGCGTCTTCAATCAATCTTAACGTTGAAAATCTGAATTCATGAATAATCCTGAATTGCTTCGACCTCAATGGTGTTCTTGGGTCACGCTGGTTGGTCCTTTGCTGCTAGAACGCTCGGCGTGCATTAATTTATCCATCTCTTTCGTAGCAAGCGGCGTAAAACCTTGGCAGCATCTCAGTAACGTCCGCTGGCACACAAGGAATCGTTATAATAATGCCTAGACCCAGGTATACAATATCCAGCATTCTTCCGCGAGGTGCAGAGTTTTAGAACTGCCTTTCCTTGGGCCGGAACTATGACGGCTCATATCTAGTTATCCCGCCCCGAGCCAATTACGACCTTTGTTTTCAAGTCAAGCGGACTCGTCTTTGCCCGTTAGAACTGTGCCATTTCGGGGCCAAGCATTTTCGAGGCTGGAGGAGGCAATGACTCGCATGTTTTTTGGCTGTGGGGGGCATCAAGGATCTTGACGGGCGGGCGAACTCGATGCTCCGGGTGTCTCTGGACAAGTATAAAAAATCGAGGTTTCTTGCTGAATTTCCTCAGGTCAAACTTTTACCTTCGCCTTCATATTCTGTTAGATATCTACTCTCAGCTTCTACCATGTTCTCGTTCTCCACCATTGTCTCTACCGCAGTCATGCTCGCTAGTGTCGGTGCATACGCTACCCCGGTCGCACGCTCTACCTGCTCCCCCAATGCCCAGGGCGCTCCAGTCTCGATCGTGAGTGCCGATCACTGGCGTGACTTGAAATGGGGAGATGCGAACTCTCCCCCAGTCAACGGTGATGTTATAATCGGGGCATCCACGGCTTTGCCTGTCCATGTCTCTCAGAGTGGACAATTCCCCACTAGCTATATTATCAAGTAGGTTCACTAAGCTTGCCTCCAACCAATCGATAATTGACCACTCGTCTTTTCAAAAGGGACGCTACTAACAACAATGGTTTGGCTGTTAGTACTACTTATGGCAACCGGCTCATCCTCGATACTGCTTCCGACACTGGCACCGAAGCGTCAGTTTCTTTACATCTTGCATTCTGATTCTCAGCCTGAGTACTGACCAACCTTGATTTTCTTTTGTAGAAACCAGCTCTTTGATATCGCCTGCCAGACTTGCGGAACTGACACCACCCCCGGGAATGCTGCTGGCTCGTCGTGCACTATCTCTCCTCAGGGAGACAGCAACGCCTGCGTTCGAGCTGGCGACAACGGCTCTCCTTTGACTGTCGTCGAGTGTGATTGGCATGGCTTTGATGCTCAGCTCTTCAACATCGTTTTCTAAACGCTACCATTAATCACAGTACTTTGTAGTGAATAGTTGCTTCATTAATTTTCGTATTCGTGTTTATATTTTTGAATCGGACTTGTTGTTCCAAATGTATTTCCATCGTTGGATATTTGAGTATGTGTACTAGTATCAAATATACTGTACATTTGAGATCTGGAGGAGTTTGACACCTCAAGCTGGGCGAAAAAATGAAAAGGATAACCACAACAAGATATCAATCACTCGCTTGAGGATGAGAGTAACCCCCCTAGATACTAGTAGTCAATAACCATCAGGAATTGCTTTTCAGTATATACAGTATCAGGATGGTGAACCATGATTGATCAGTCCTTGTAATAAATCCCTCCTCCTCCTTGACCGGGACACGGCAAGGATACAATCAATGAGTTGATAGTAAGGACCTAGTTGAAATCAAGTGTTTTACCTTCGTTAAAAGGGCCGGATTAATCGTTAAACCCAGACTATCCTTTTCCTGAGTACTGTCAATGGTGAGTTTATATCCATTTTGTTTCCTTTGGTGCCTTGCATCTCCAAAGTTAAGAGACTTATAATCATTATGGGTCTAATGAATTAGCTGCGGAAGGAACAATCAAGAAAAGTGTAGTGTAGTGCCCTTCGGTGTCTATACACGCACATCCGTATGGATCGTCAGTTTGTAACGAGTCTGCTTATGGGAGACTACCTTCGATGCGCTTTTGAACTGTCGGATTTTTGCATAAACTTCAATTGCTTCTGAATGTCTCTTACAAGGCGCCAGGAGCCTAGGATGCGTGCTACCATATGATCAAGTCATGCGAAACTACACTCGTCATGGCGCTTGTGTTTCAAGGTGCTTGTTGAAACACACTTCTTCCTGATGCCTTCATCTTGCACAAGATGTCTAAAGCCCTTGCAGATACGTGTAAACCTCAGTGCTGAGGAACTATCTGGACTAGAACACGATCTTCGATCTAAATTTGGACCATTCTCGGCTACCCCGAAACAAGAAAAGGAGCTCACGGCGATACTGGCTTTGGCCGATGAAGGCGTCGAGGAACATGCTTCTGAGGTAGCCTGCCTCTGCTTTTTGATTCTTCAAATGATGGTTCAACTATTCCAAGGCCTTTGGTCACCTCAAGAATATTGTGGTGCACCTTCCACAGAGTAGAGTTGTAGACTCCATTATTATACCCAATCAGGCTGGCATAGCATGAGCTATGCCTGACTGAGATTGCATTCGCTGGTGAAAACACCTCCTGAGTCCTCACTTACCCTCCATGGTGTTGGGGAGCCATACAGTAACCAGTTCGGCTTGGATAATAGAAGTCCCGCCACTGTGTTTGACTTCGGGATAAGTATCATGTATGTAGGTAATGCTTGATCCCATCGTTTGTTTTATTCCTCGATCTTCTTTGGTCCATTATTTTCACATCTTATCTCTCATCCGAGCTTGCATATTTAACTTGTTACGAAGAAGCACCCCGGTTGTTGCACTCGACGTGTTCCTGGGTGCATATTTATTCCTTTTACTTTACCTACTATATCCAGTTGTGTCATGGCTTTGGCAAGTGCGCCGTTTGTCTGGAATTATCTCGCTGTGAGAGGAGATGTTAGTGTGGTTAGGGCGTTTCCGGATCTGGTGGTTGGTTCAAGTCGGTTTTTTCAGGTATTTGTTCACATGACATGCCCATTACTTATTTATATTCAACCCGGATTTTTTTTGTTGATTGATATTTGGTTCTAGCGACTTGTCGGTCAGTGCAGTACATCATCGGGACCAAATACTAGACCTTGCGACTGGCTGGTTTTAGATTTTATCTAGGGATTATTGACTATGCAATTCTCCAGACCACCATTGTCCCCTTTGTTCTCCGGGTATCTTTCTGATGCCTGTGAAGTGCCAGGACGTGGCGCTCCTAAAGGGCTTCATGAAATGAGCGAAGATCAAGAAGGAGAGAGTAGAGAAGAAAGGAGGGAAAGAGAGGGCAGGAAATAAAGAATGGAAATAGACGAAAAAGCAAAAGAAACCATTGTATCCGTTAATACACAGATTTTGCGCTTAGGCTTGTAGCCATATATATTGACAATGTATATGTGCTACACATACAATAAGAGGGTTATACGGAGCCCAAATGTGATAACTGTAGCTAACACTTAGTATCTCAGCAATAATACTCAGTTAGTCATGACAATATGCCCACAAGCGTAGTCTGATACTAAACTAGCGAGGATACTCGAGGTGCCCAGAGACATCAACACTAGATTGTCAGTCTAGTTCTACCCACCCCAATGCATACACAAATCCGCATACTTGGATGTCTTGAAGTGGGATGAGTACTGGCAGTGGCGTTACCCAGGGAAGGCATCAGAAGGGGAATGCAATCCTCGTACTGCACTAGCGGAAAGATGGACGCCGGAGGATAAGATCTATGATTGCCTTACGGACCGGAAGGAAGATCTTAACATGTTACAATGACTAGTTGGGTTGCGATGCAGCACAGCTGCTAGATGATTAAGCTAGGCGAATTTGATATTTGATTATTGGCCGACTATTGACTAGGAAAGTCCTACTGCAATAAACCCGATGATCTTACGGTGGATAGGCTATCGCCAAGCCACAGCTCTGACGATCCACAAGCTCTGAGCATTGTGCTAGCACACATATCTCTGGGGTTCTTGGTATCTACTCAAAGCTAGCGAAGTGAACTATTGCTGGGAAATGTTATTATCTTAAAGGGATTGAGCTGGACTTGCTCAAACCTACCAGACAACCTCAAGGATAAACATGCGGACACATACCTGTGTGGAGCCATGAAACATCTGATGGAAGGAACAGTTATTTGCGGTACGAGATTCCGCGAGGACCAGAATATGTTAACACATTTTAATTTCTTTTACTTTGATACTACCCAAATCAGGACCGTACCTAAATTGGGACAACTTTCTAGATAAATGTACAAATGTCCGGGCTAGAGTTTCCTTTCTTAGCTAAATGCCTCTCTTTCTCGAATTTCCATCTTACTCCGTTTCTCTCCGACTCTGTTTCATCTCTTTTCATATTAAACTAGTAAAGACCCAGTATATAAGTGTGATGTATTTATCTCATAAATCAAGTTATCTTGCCACCTCTCATAACCACCCGTTGTGACGAAGTCAAAGGTCTCTTCACCGCCGGAGTCTGCTAGTCCTCTTAATTCCCCCTGGTTTAAAAGTACCGAGTCAATTAAACACCGTAACTGGGCATTTGTTTAGGGCGTGTACGGAGTCTAGCTTTCTCTTTGAAGTTAATATTATATTCTATCTTATAAAGTTTGGATTGGTGTAATAGAAGCTTTGTAACAGCTTTTGCGCCCGCTTGAGATTGAGTTAGATCTTTTGCGTGAATCTAGTTGCTTCCTTAGAGGGGATGGCTTCTAGTAAGGAATTATTCAGCTCCAGAGTGAGGGTTCCTTAGCTAGCTCTTAATGAGTATTAGCGAGCCACTAAGATTGTGGTATGAGTTCCTAGTGATTAAGTTCACTCACAGTTTCTTAGCTTGACCCAGAGTTTGGTCAGGGACGTTACGGCGTTACACTAGCTGGAGCCAGAGTTTGCCCAGGAGTGTTTCACAACCTCGTTTCTATTGCGCTAGCTGGAGCCAGCTGACCCTCAAATTTTTCATGAAAATTTTGCTTCACTAACTTCTAAGTACATAAGTAGTCTGGCCAGACCTAGCTCAATTATCCTAGGCTGCCCAACGGCTCTGGCCCTAGCTCTCACATCACTTAATAAGTGAGACAAAGTAGGAAAAAATCAAGAATTTTCAAGTTGATTTCAAGGGTAATAACACTGAACAGAGAAGAGCAAGTTGGCAACTACCACTGCTGTCTTGCCACTGACTTTAGAGCTGCTCTCAGTGAACCTGCACCAGCGTCACACTGTCACATTGCAAATCAACTCAGGTGTTGGAACAACCTGTGCTGCAGATAAAAGTAAGCCTCCAAGTATGAGAAATGATGTTCATCCCATGTGTAGACCTACTCAGTATAATATCCCAGGAACACATAGAGTGCAACAACTTGTATATTGATAAAGACTGTACCTGTAGAACTACTCGGTATATCTAGATTGGTACAGTAGTCAGTAGGGACAAGGGATACGGCCAATGCGGTAATTGGCTTGGTTCATACTGGTATGTGAAAGGCGCTAGAAAACAACCTAACAAATACAAGACCGCACCTAACCAGACTATCAATTTGTTTAAAGGGAGCGAGGCTGGGTTGTCAAAGATTCCCCAAAGAAAGTTAAGATATCGATATGTAAGATGTTACACCAGCCAGTGTAGTGAAACAACTGAACTAGCGTAGTGCGACAAGGTCTAGTAAGTTCTATGAACTGAACTAGTGTAGACTATTGTCTAAGTTGTGCGCGTATGTCTGACCGAAAACCCAAATAACCAAATAACCGTGTGTGTGTGTGTGTGTGTCCAACGATAACCAAAACCAAAACCAATACAACAAAACTAGGACACTCCTGGGCAAACTCTGGCTCCAGCTAGCGCAATAGAAACGAGGTTGTGAAACACTCCTGGGCAAACTCTGGCTCCAGCTAGTGTAACGCCGTAACGTCCCTGACCAAACTCTGGGTCAAGCTAAGAAACTGTGAGTGAACTTAATCACTAGGAACTCATACCACAATCTTAGTGGCTCGCTAATACTCATTAAGAGCTAGCTAAGGAACCCTCACTCTGGAGCTGAATAATTCCTTACTAGAAGCCATCCCCTCTAAGGAAGCAACTAGATTCACGCAAAAGATCTAACTCAATCTCAAGCGGGCGCAAAAGCTGTTACAAAGCTTCTATTACACCAATCCAAACTTTATAAGATAGAATATAATATTAACTTCAAAGAGAAAGCTAGACTCCGTACACGCCCTAAACAAATGCCCAGTTACGGTGTTTAATTGACTCGGTACTTTTAAACCAGGGGGAATTAAGAGGACTAGCAGACTCCGGCGGTGAAGAGACCTTTGACTTCGTCACAACGGGTGGTTATGAGAGGTGGCAAGATAACTTGATTTATGAGATAAATACATCACACTTATATACTGGGTCTTTACTAGTTTAATATGAAAAGAGATGAAACAGAGTCGGAGAGAAACAGAGTAAGATGGAAATTTGAGAAAGAGAGGAATTTAGCTAAGAAAGGAAACTCTAGCCCGGACATATTGTACATTTATCTAGAAAGTTGTCCCAATTTAGGTACGGTCCCAATTTGGGTATCAAAGTAAAAGAAATTAAAATGTGTTAACATATTCTGGTCTAGAGATGTCCATGAGTCCGGATCCAAGTATACTTGGATCCGGAGTGCAAGTACTTGTGGCCCAAAAGGCCTGACTCGTGACCCGCGGCTGACTCGTGGGAAACGGGTCACTGACTCGCAAGTATTATTTGCGGGTCTCACAAGTACTTGTGGATCCGCACACTAATCAAGTAGTTACAGCTATATTCACAAGTATTTACCATTATTTACTTGCATACAGTGATTGTACAGTGTATAATGCTATCCTTAACGCTGCTGCGCAGCAATCCCCGACTACAAGACAAATGTACTTGGGGTCACATCTTGCCCCTTCATCTTTTGTTCATCTTATAGTATTTCCTGTTATTGTACCATTTCAATCAGCTCGTACTCACATGATGTAAATACCCAAAAAATTAAATCCAAAAAAATCTCAAAATTCAAAAGAAAAATAATGGCGGGGTTTTCGGAAACGGGTGTGACCTGTGACGTAACTGTGGACGTAACTGTGACGTATAACTGTACTATTAATCATTACTTATCCGGTTACTGATACTTTGTATGTACCGGACCACCTTAGTAATATTTACTACAGTACACAGTATATAAGGCCTTCTCTGAGGCCAGTATCTATAGTTATCCAGTTATCTTCTATCTCTCAAGCCTCACAGCTTATTCAGTTCCCTGCGCCGAGTATTTACAACATGCTTACTCTTATTTCTGCTCCTGACTATGCTTAACTGATCATTAACTTTCACTAGCGCTTGATTGACTTCGTTTGAGCAATGTTTGAGTGCAGATAAATGATATGATCCAACAGACAATAAAGTCACATTCGTGTCGCGTGCACAGGGAGTGAACAAATTCCAGTACTTCTCACAATTCCAAAGAGAAACTTGGCCCCTGGTATGGATTGCTAACCAGCTGTGGGCACTATTCAAGAAAAATCACTGTGTGATTAGTCAAAAAAGCAGCCGCGTTGAGGAGGTGATGCTGGGATTTATTGAGCAAGGTGCAAAGAAACAAGAGTACAGGAGTAGATAGAAAATAGGAATAGTGTAACGCTACGGCACGTTCATTGCCGTTAGCCCGATATTACATAATTAGTCTACTCTTATCTCGTACCACATACTTGTTTTGTCTATTTCTCTAATAGAACGAGATCTTGCTCATGTCTGAGCATTAAGAGTCAGGGCTCTTACAAATAGGAAGCAGGAAATGGTTGAAAAACTATGTGTGGGACTCCCAGACACAAAAAGAGCTGCTACTATAATTACTGGCATAGCAATAATCAAGAAACTGTAAGGAATATTGTCAAACGGATGATATGCATGATATGAGAACATACCTGGCAGAGTTAGGATAGAGAGAAGTCAGTTTGTCACTCCACCTGTGGATAAATATGCTACAACTTCAAATGTCCAAGTGAGAGGCCCAGAGGATGGGTCCAGGCTAGTGACAATAAGCCTGGAGAGTCCTGGAGAACACCCAGAGAATTGTCTGGACAAATCTGGGGAAGAACTCACCAGAAGAACATCCTCTGATAGAGGGAGTATAGTGCCGTCGTTGAAGGAACACAGTGTTGTAAATACTCGGCGCAGGGACTGAATAAGCCGTGAGGCTTGATAGACAGAAGAGACTGAGCTCAGGACACAAATATAATAATTATCTACTTGCTATTAGTAAGTATTAGCTTGTATGATTTTTTATTGTTATAACAAGACAGGTTTATAATTATCATATTGTAATCATTAATCCCGCAGGCACGCTAAAGCCTTGTTTACGCTATCAAAATATTCCCTACCCTAACCTCTAACTTTCGCGGCGGCACCTAACCCCTAACCCTAACCCTAACCTAACCCTAACCGCTAACTTTTGCGCTGTGCGCAAGCCGCCTGTGGCGGCGCAAACCCCTAACCCTAACTTAACCTAACCTAATAAAAAAGAATAACAAAATGTTACCAGTAAGGATTGAACTACCAACCCGCTGATCACACCGTTGTAATCCCGTTGACACCCGTTGACAGCAGCAGAACCACTCTGCCATACGCACATGAGAATCCCTGATGCGCAGTTAATTATGTGGCACCTGTCATTATGTACACTTGATAATAACCAGTAACGCCGGTACACGGCAGTGCCCGCTACTTCCCCAAGCAAGCACCTGAAAACATCCCACAATGGCAAACCCTCACAACAATCTCTGACTTTAAAACAGATACAACATGCGAGACATACGCCATGGATGATCTTTCAAATCTTGTAATATCTTGAGAACCGGCAAGATCTGAGGTCGAAGGTTAAAATCTGGACCACAACAAAAGAGGAAACACACTTCCATTGTTCAAAGCGAGTGATCCCATAACCCGGACCGTATTTCAGATCACTGAGCTATCCCCATGAGATTGTCACAGCACGTATGCAGAGAAGAAACCCACTGATCAAAATCTAAGAGCTGCAGTTCAGCGATACCAATCAGTGCACAATCCCAAACAAATGAAATAATTGGCGCGGGTATTATATAACAAATTCCGCCATACATACAAATATGGAATAAGCGACAAAACTCTACAAATCAAGTACAAGTAAGAGAGGGTGTTGGACATGCTTGCAGCAATTGCATGTCCAACCGTTGCAGCTCTAACGGAGGTCATGCTTGCAGCTCGTACATGACCTCCTAGTAAACGCTCGCTGAAAGGTACATCTGAAAAGTAGATGTTAGCTCGCACTTTAGTGTAAATTGGGTTAACATACAGTTATTGGTAGGAGCAGGCATGGGCAAGGGAGGTTGCACTCCTGGCTGACCATCTGCAAAAGAATCAGTAATCTCGAATATTAAGGTATACGTACAGGACAAACCTAACCCACTGAAAAATGGAAGAATAGAAGGGATGAGACACTACTTTGACCTATACTGACCGTTCAAAATCCCCCGTTCAGCAGAGGGTGCAAATTTACTCCAATATACTTACCGGCAAATGAATATCGCTCAGGTAAAGTGGGGGGAAGAGCTTAAACCTGTGGAAGATTGTAATGGGGCAGCAACATGACCAGTTTGCCAGAAGACGGAGAGGAGGTCTGCAGGTCGGTACTGAAGACAGCGTTGATACCCGGCAGACATTGGGATAAATGGAACTTGAATGGAAGAGAGAGCGCTCGGTTTTTTTGGGGAAAAAGTCACTGTGTCTGAGAAGACACTAGCCTGCGAGGTTGGGACACTTAAGCGAGATACAAACAATGGGGAGACAGAAGAGAAATAGACATCCAAATGTAAGCCTGCTACGCGCTTACAGCTCCGACGCCTACGATCACCTCATGTTCTTGTCACGACTATATGCTATTTTGTACTATTTGCTCTCGTACCTATAAATACGTACGCGATCTTCTAGTAGCCTATCTGTCTCTTCTCCGCTTACTTCCACCTTCTCTCATCTCATCGCCTCACTAATACACTCCGTGCATATTACTTCTGTGTGATAGTGAGTCTTTCTTTCTTCTAGTGTTGCTTGTCATCGCTCTCAATGACAAGCTTCCACCAAATTGTAAACGACGCTCAGAAGGTGTCCTTGAACAGAAACTTGTAACATGTTAGGTTATTAGTGAAAGGGGTTAGTGTGGGAGTAGTGGGTTAAAGAAAGGTGAAAACAACCTGCACTTGCAAACCTGCGAGCTGATAACCGTTGATTTACTCAGTACCGTCAATTTAATCGATCATAATTTGACAGGTCACGTGAGTAAAACAGGAACGGCCCGATCAAAAGCTCAAGCACCACAAGACCCTCTACCCTAAAGAGGTAGCGGGAATAGCAAGAAATAATTGTAAAATCTCTAGACTTGTTATAACAAGTTAATAATTATTAAAAGCGTGTTGGATAATGAGAGACTAGATTGAGCACTATAGATACTGGCCTCAGAGAAGGCCTTATATACTGTGTACTGTAGTAAATATCACTAAGGTGGTCCGGTACATACAAAGTATCAGTAACCGGATAAGTAATGATTAATAAGTACAGTCGGAGTCGTATCATATCCGATCGGTGAAATACAACACACAGAATGGCTCAAGCGCTCCTCCCTCAACCTTGCCTCAACCACATCAATAAATTGTGCCACACGGAAATTTCAGCAGATACAGCATGTAGCAAGCCACCTCCAACAAGGCTGCTCCCAATCATGCTACTGCCCCAGCTTAGTATTGGACTCCTTTGCTCTTGAAATGTTTTATGCTTGCATTCTTCACTCTCATGTATCAGTTATATCCCAATGTGCATCAGACTTCTTGATGTATCATCACCCTTAGTTTTGCTCTCGAGATGCACTCCACTGAGACATTTATGAGTTGCATCCCATTGTGTGCCAGACTTATTGTTGTACTCATTGCTTGCTGTTGCGCAACTGTTGCGTCATTTTAAACTTGATGGTTAATCTAGCTAGTGTCCTAGGTAATCAAATGCATATATGTAAGACTGCAAAACAACCAAACACCTAGCGCTGAGGTAATTAAAGTACTTCCAATAGAGGATAATTTGTCTGAAGGCACTGGTACAACCGGGCAACTACCTGCCACCATAAGTGGGATAAGATACTGCTAAGCCGAGAAACAGTTGTAATCATACAGTAGTAGAGAGTTATGAATCACTCTAAGGCTAAGTATAATCATTTACTTAAACATGTAGAAGTTGACAGGATAATGGAGTGCAATGCTGCTCATTAGTAGAGTTGATGTACATACACTGATTGTTTAAGAAATGGCATTGATTCCCTAGAAATAGCAGGAATACTCGGGAGAGTCGGAACTTGGTCGGAACGACGGAAGTAGAGTAAGCGCGCAAGCGCTTACTCGGCACAGCTCAACTTGAAAACCTATTAGTATTGGTTGGGTTTATCATAAATGGAGAGCTCGTTCCGGATATATCCCAGAAAGGGATATTCCTTTCAATTACATATGCCGAGCGGTTTGTTTCAAGATTGTTCAGAAGAGTGAATTATAAATATTGTGAAAGCAAGCTCAACAGAGGGGAAGTACAAGGAACGAGAAGAATTGCCATGCCTTGGTGATGCCGGTAGGTCATGTGCGCCCGCATAGCCTAATTGGGCATGAGCCTCCCGGCAGTGATCCGAAACATTCATGGTTATGATGGAGATCATCGAAAAACAGACCAGCCGGCATAGCGGCTCGACATGAAACAACTGGCACGGCGGCTGAAGATCAGGTGGGAAAGAACTACCCGATCTGGCGGTTTTTGAAGAATCCAACACTCAATTGGCACCTACAAGACCCTCCCTTCCCTTCGGTCAGAGTCGGGGATTAAAAACCTGTACTTTACTTGTTACACTAATTTCATACTATGGTATGAAGTAAAAATGTACTGACAGTTAGGCTTTGGATTGTAGACAGCCTACGGCGATTGGGCGCTAAAATAAGCGCTCAGTCGCTGTGAGCTGTCTACAACCTCAAACATGTGTGGCAGTACTTGATAAGTACTATAATAAATATGATACTATTAATTACTGTAAGTTTTGATCACCAACAACAAATATATGAGTTCATATTGCTTGCACAAGTCACACAAGTACTTGCAAGTCAACCGAAAATTGCAAATGTCTGACTTGTGACCCGCGCCTGACCCGTGGGAAACGGATCCTGGGATCTGCGAGTCACATACTTGCGGGTTTTCCCACGGATCTTACCTGCGAGTACTTGTGAAGACTTGGACTCGTGGACATCTCTATTCTGGTCCTCGCGGAATCTCGTACCGCAAATAACTGTTCCTTCCATCAGATGTTTCATGGCTCCACACAGGTATGTGTCCGCATGTTTATCTTTGAGGTTGTCTGGTAGGTTTGAGCAAGTCCAGCTCAATCCCTTTAAGATAATAACATTTCCCAGCAATAGTTCACTTCGCTAGCTTTGAGTAGATACCAAGAACCCCAGAGATATGTGTGCTAGCACAATGCTCAGAGCTCGTGGATCGTCAGAGCTGTGGCTTGGCGATAGCCTATCCACCATAAGATCATCGGGTTTATTGCAGTAGGACTTTCCTAGTCAATAGTTGGCCAATAATCAAATATCAAATTCGCCTAGCTTAATCATCTAGCAGCTGTGCTGCATCGCAACCCAACTAGTCATTGTAACATGTTAAGATCTTCCTTCCGGTCCGTAAGGCAATCATAGATCTTATCCTCCGGCATCCATCTTTCCGCTAGCGCAGTACAAGGATTGCATTCCCCTTCTGATGCCTTCCCTGGGTAACGCCACCGCCAGTACTCATCCCACTTCAAGACATCCAAGTATGCGGATTCGTGTATGCATTGGGGTGGGTAGAACTAGACTGACAATCTAGTGTTGGTGTCTCTGGGCACCTCGAGTATCCTCGCTAGTTTAGTATCAGACTACGCTTGTGGGCATATTGTCATGACTAACTGAGTATTATTGCTGAGATACTAAGTGTTAGCTACAGTTATCACATTTGGGCTCCGTATAACCCTCTTATTGTATGTGTAGCACATATACATTGTCAATATATATGGCTACAAGCCTAAGCGCAAAATCTGTGTATTAACGGATACAATGGTTTCTTTTGCTTTTTCGTCTATTTCCATTCTTTATTTCCTGCCCTCTCTTTCCCTCCTTTCTTCTCTACTCTCTCCTTCTTGATCTTCGCTCATTTCATGAAGCCCTTTAGGAGCGCCACGTCCTGGCACTTCACAGGCATCAGAAAGATACCCGGAGAACAAAGGGGACAATGGTGGTCTGGAGAATTGCATAGTCAATAATCCCTAGATAAAATCTAAAACCAGCCAGTCGCAAGGTCTAGTATTTGGTCCCGATGATGTACTGCACTGACCGACAAGTCGCTAGAACCAAATATCAATCAACAAAAAAAATCCGGGTTGAATATAAATAAGTAATGGGCACGTCATGTGAACAAATACCTGAAAAAACCGACTTGAACCAACCACCAGATCCGGAAACGCCCTAACCACACTAACATCTCCTCTCACAGCGAGATAATTCCAGACAAACGGCGCACTTGCCAAAGCCATGACACAACTGGATATAGTAGGTAAAGTAAAAAGAATAAATATGCACCCAGGAACACGTCGAGTGCAACAACCGGGGTGCTTCTTCGTAACAAGTTAAATATGCAAGCTCAGATGAGAGATAAGATGTGAAAATAATGGACCAAAGAAGATCGAGGAATAAAACAAACGATGGGATCAAGCATTACCTGCATACATGATACTTATCCCGAAGTCAAACACAGTGGCGGGACTTCTATTATCCAAGCCGAACTGGTTACTGTATGGCTCCCCAACACCATGGAGGGTAAGTGAGGACTCAGGAGGTGTTTTCACCAGCGAATGCAATCTCAGTCAGGCATAGCTCATGCTATGCCAGCCTGATTGGGTATAATAATGGAGTCTACAACTCTACTCTGTGGAAGGTGCACCACAATATTCTTGAGGTGATCAAAGGCCTTGGAATAGTTGAACCATCATTTGAAGAATCAAAAAGCATATCTTCACCATGATTATTGTTTGCTATTGTCTCAAAAGAAGTCCCAGCGGAGGGCAAGGGTCCTCAAGTGCTGCAAAATCCAAAGTGCATGCACCGCTCGGGGCGGGCCTTATGGTCATGAACACCACAGGCACGGTAGTTGGTGCTATAGGATTCAATAGGAGCCGATGACCGTATCAAATAGGGATCACAAGATTAGCCGGCATGTCGGTTCAACATCAGGTGGGAAAGAAATACCCAATCTGGCGGTTTTGGAAGGATCCAACACTCATTTGACACCTACAAGACCCTCCCTTCCCTTCGGTCAGAGTCGGGGAAGCTGCAGTAGGACTATAGGATACAATCAAATGTATGTCACTGTCTTGTAGGTGGGCAGCGCTAAAAGCGAGTTCCAGGTGTGCTGAACAATGAAACGATGAAATCAGTAATCAATTTCTATTGTTTTGTTGCAGGAAGACCTGAGAAAGTGAGCGGCTTACATCCTCAGATCAGCAAAGCGTGGGTGAACTGGAGCCGCTGTCAAGGCACCATACAGCCGGTTCCAGCGGCCCCCAGCACTGTACGGTGTCAGAAAGTGGCTTTCCGTTCATACATTTTGCTGATCAGCGGCAGCCTCTGGACATAAAGAAAGCGGCTGGTCCATAGCCAGTAGATTGTTGACACTTGCAAGTTCAACATCAACTCCCAAAGCAAAGCTATGGTACAACTTGGTTGAAGCCTTTGACCAAGTTGTAATTGGGTGAGCAAAGCGAAACCCATTGATGGAGGTGCCGCTGTGAACAAGCACAGCCTCAATCTGCAGAGGCTGGAATGCTTTGACCGGCCAAAGCTAGTATGCGCAGCGCCCGAGCTGCCTGTTGACATGGATATACTTTGCTCACCCACTCTGCATTACCTGGAGCCATAGGCTCATAATGTAAAATTCATATTCTAACTTGACTCAGACTGCTTAACAGAAGGAAGTGACAATGACTCATTTGTCCTGTAGTCGGGGATTGCTGCGCAGCAGCATTAAGGATACGTATTGGGAAATACATGTGGCAAAAGTCATTGTCTTAGCGTTCGGTGATTTTGCGAGATCTAATTTCAAACTGTGTGCGTTGTCGCGTTGAGACGTGTTCTGAGTGTTCACCATGGATTGGCTGTATTGAGGTTGAGCTAGAAGAGCCTTCCAGAGGTAGCGGGCCCTGCCGTTCACCGGCGCTATCGATTATATTGTAATTAGCATAATCCCTCTGGTACATTGTTGTTTGAGCCTCTTTGAATCAAGCCTATTGATCGCCGAATGGTTAGCAATTAGTGGCGAAAAAAGCGTAGGGGCATTAAAGTCGTGTTTCTGACCTTTACAAGAGTTCATAGTGACATGCCTTTTTTCGTCAATGACTTTGGGTCTGCTAGCATGACATGATTCCTCCTACAATATGACCTAGTTAAGCACTATCTAGGTCGATGTTAGCTTATAAGCACACACCTTTCAGCTGAGGTAACCTGACCAACAGCTTCTATCACAGCCCCCGATATCTGTTTTAGACTTTCATTGTGAGCATCGCAATCTCCGCAGCGGTCCATGCAACCTTGATGACCTGCGCGACGACAGAATGTTGAGCTTATCGAGGTCCGAGGAGAAGAAGGTAAGGTTGGTCCGATCAGCCCCGCATGTTTTCCACACGTTGATTTCTCCTTTTGCTCCCATCTACACATCTACACACTGTACACAGAACTCGGTCGGAATTTTTTATGCCTTCATCTGACGGTGGATAACTGTATGTTCATTCCATGTCTCACAAGTTCATCCTCCTCATCAGTGTTTTGTTAGATTTAAATTACAGTAATTACTTTGTCCTCGCCAGAACTCTCGCAGTTACTAAAGAATTTGTATCAACTTTGTTACATAGGAGACACTATTCCAGTATTCAGCGCTCAGCACTTGCGCTTATTCTACCTGCAGGATCTCCTCATTTTGTCATGATCGATCTTTTTACCAGTAGCCGACACATTTTGTGACGTTTTTCAGCAATGGCTACCTCTTAGTACTAACAGCGGGAATGAATGACAGTTTCTGCTGCGAATGGACTGACTGGCTATTGCATTGCTTCCAAAGTCGGCATCCTGTCAATGGCTATTTGCGACCTAAAAAGGACAATAATCATACTGGCGGAACCCCCTGCAAGAGATTGTTTTACCGCCACTCGGCACATTTTTACGTCGTCTACTTGTCTTCGGCGTAACTACTGGCACCTTGGGAGTCCCATGTTCCTAGCATTTCCTCTCGAATATCACTCCTTCAATCTCAAGGTTTCAGTTCGGTAGAACAGTATGCTTCCGTTGAAGCCCGAACCATTCTCAACATCACTTGACTGGCCGCTAATGCTGCACCCACGACTCGGTTCTGTGCTATGAACAGGCTCGTTCCTTTGTATGATTTGGCTGGTATTTGTCCCAGCAGCTTTCGTTCCTCCTCTTTGTAGCACTGGTAATTCAACTTGATGGTCACCTCGAGTAAACGATGGATCTCATGTTTGTGAGGTGGTACTGCGACACAGACTAGTCAAGCTTTTGAGATGTGCGTATCAGATAGAGGAATGAGGTGAGTAATTGCAGGACCATCATTGAACTGTTGCTTATAATCTCGTACAGTATTTGTTTCATCGACTTACGGCTGCGGTTGTGTCGAAAATGTAGCAAAGGCACAATATCACAGCTCTTCAAGCGCTAGTTTCATCACCCGACATAGAATGGGAATCTCTACTGTGAATGATGTCCGGTACCACCTAGACCGCCTATTCCACCAACGACTCCGATAGCTGTCAGTACACTAAATGATGTCTGCTCATTCCGTGAACCTGGGTCCGGCGACGGTGCTTGCCCCACAATCGCTGCTCTATCAACTTGGAATTTTACTGCATGATCATTCCTCTACCATTTGTTTTCTGCTTGTCTAATACCATCCTGCAGTAAACGGAACTACTCATGATCAAAACGAGTGATGGAGAGATCCGGGGAAGCTGTGCGCGTCATTCAAAATTCGTGGTAGGGTACTTATAGATAGGATGAGTGCATGTGCATGTAGCTCGAACCGTCACAATACACATCGTCATAACGCTTGACCAGACTGTGTTGGACCGCTTCCCGTACAAATCCGTCTCTCACCCTCGAGACACAGGGGAACGAACGGACCTTCTTCTGTAATCCAGAGAAAATGGCGCAAAATGTTTTCATTCTTAACTGATAGCTGAGCATAATCCCTCTCTTCGATTAAAGCCTATCGATCGCCAAATGGTTAGTGATTATCAAGGCGCAAATAGAATGTAGCAGCCTCAAAGTCATGTTTCTGACCCCGCTAGGCTTCAGGATGATAATTACGCCTTCTGGGTCTGCTGGCATGACAGAGTTCCTACGATATGATCCTAGTCAAGCATTATGTCTGTTGTATGTAACGCTTTGATAATCCCATATCGGACATAATACAACTCCGGATGTACTTACCAATCATTACCTATCCGGCTACTGATGCTTCGTATGTACCGGACTACCTTAGAAATATTTATTATTGTACACAGTATATAAGGCTTTCTCTAAAGCCAGTACCTATAGTATTAATTCATCCTATGAGATTGAGTTTCCTCATCTTTGATGGATAGTCTACAATCGGGCGCTCTCAACCCAATATTCTTGACTCTATGGGTTGCTGCAGCCTATTCACCAGCCCTAAGCTCACTTCAGCTCTTAACCCCTTGTGCCTTAACCCAGATTGTGGTAAGTGAACTTGTGCAACAAATGCTGGGGGATTTACTTATTCAACCTCAGGGAATATCATCAACACTGATTGTTGTGTCCATTGGAATTGGCCTTTCCTCAGAGTCTGGTTTTTGATCTCATATGTTTGATGAGGAGCATCAAACCTCACTGGCTCGGGAAAATATTGAAGAGTCAGATCCAAACACTAGAATCAGTAAGTGCTTCCTGTCTATTTATCTGCTATACCCGCTCAGATCAGTGGACAGTGCAAGATGATGTGTGCCCAAGCGTGGATACAATCCAGCCTTTTGTACTCAAGTATGAACAGCAACAAGACACACTGTCCGAAGTGATACCTGTCATGTTGGATGGAAGAATAATAAGGAAACCTCAGTTCAACCTTCAGGGACCGAACATTCATAGATAGTTGTGCATAGTAATAGCTAATGCTTACTTTATGATTGGAGATGACTGGCACAATCTGACTCGGAGGGTCACCAGAAAAAGTCTTATATCCTTAAGTTGAGTATATATGTCAACTTGGGCAACTCAGGGCCTGCATACAGTACAAATCGTTGAGGTTACTGTATCAATATCCAGAGTGATAAGCGCAGGTTTGACACTTCCTAACAAGCTTCCTAATTTCTACTCAAGTATTGCTTATTGACAACTTATTGAGGGTTTTGGATGCATATATATGTAGTTATTATTTTGCCCTCTCCTTACCATCATCTGGGCCGTCTAAACCTAGGTCAAGGCAAGCTCTAGTCTGCGGCGACAACATTGTAAAGCTTCATTTTGGAGGTTCATCGACACTTTGAACTGCCTAATTCTTTCTTCTGAAACTTGTTCAAATCCATCCCACCCCAGACTTCCAATGTTACATCCTTGACCACCTCGTCTGTTTTGCTGCTATGCCTCAGACTTCAGATCCAGATCCAGAATCACAAGTCAGGAAATTTTATACAATCAGAATTCCTACTTAAAAGAGGATGCATGACCTGGGTTCTCTGATCTCTGCACGTCTGTGCCCTTCCAAGTTCCAGCTTGTCATTCCATGTTTTATTTGCCAGTATGAGATACCTAGAAAACAAAATTGTACTATACAAAAGAAGAGTTTTTCTACATTTAAGAGACTTGATCTTCAACCAAGTTACCTTGCATACGGTGGAGGTCCAGACACTGGCGAGTTATCTTCTTCTGGCCACCTCAATTGCTCGACTATGTTCGTTGCTGGATGCCGCGGCTCCTGCGCGGACATGGCCGCCATGGCCAGCGTACGTTTTGATTGAGGTTGCGCAGTGTTGTGATTTATCCCATTCTATGCCATACATAAGGTTTCAAAGGACTCGTAACCTAAAGAGAAAACTCGCCTGTCTCTGTGGTGGTATTTTTGCACTGGGAACACTTTGAGTTGACCACAAAGGAACTAAATAGGGATCAATGGCTCCTACAGCCTACGTATAGAATGGTCAGTGAGTTTCATTAGCAGCATAGTAGTAGGTAGCTTTAGTTCACAATGTTACCTGATGAGGCATAACATGTAATGCTTGACGGCGTAATCGCCTTCCCCTTTGCCATGAGAAAAAAAATAAGACTGCGGATATAACTACAACACCTGCAATTGTGCTACCAGCGATTGCTCCCACTGGAGGTGACGGTGAGTTCTGGGGTGACAATGAGTTCTGGGGTGATGGTGAGTTCTGGGATGACGGTGAGCTCTGGGGTGACATTGAGTTCTGGGGTGATACTGAGTACGAGTACTGGGGTGACGGTGAGTTTTGGGAACCATTTGGTCCATTGACTATCCCTGAGACAGTGATTGTGGCGGGAATAGTTAAAGTTCTCATGGAGCTTGCAGGGGTGGTTGTGGGGGTTGTGGGGCTTACCCCTTGGATGGCTGTGGGGTTCACCACTTCGAAGATCTTTGGTGTAGGAGCACCAGTGGCCGTACCAGTAGTAGCGCCAAAGCATTCCCCATTTGTAGAATCAATAAATTTGCATACAATGGAAGAAGTTGAGCCAAGCTCCATCCATCCGGAGGCAAAACAACGAGTGTTCGCGAAGCTGTAATACTAAATGAGATGGAACTGTGCATTAGCCACTAAACATCCCTACCCGTCCCGACAAAGTTCTGGCCCTCGACAGAACCGATAATCTCATAAAGATATGTTGTTTCAGAGTTGCCATTTGCTGTGCCAAGAGGAGATAATGGCAGAGTAGTAGAGCCAGGTATCAGACAATTTGTTCCAAATTCGAAGAGTGTAAGTGCAGTTATGCTACTAGAAAAAGCGCCGCCTAACAGATTTTCCTGCCTGATCAGTCCTGGAGATAGTCAAGACAAAATAGGTCAACTTACCAATGTTAAAAGCAAAGATGAACAAGAATATAGTCATGCTGGGTCCAAGAAAATAGGAGAGCCGGTGAAGAAAAGGTCAAATTGCTGGCCCAGCGTTAGATTTTTCCTTTCTTCTTGGTGGCGTATTATGAGCGGGTTGGGAACACCAACGCTCACTCGCAAGTACGCTTTTATGGGAGATTTATGGAGATGGATAGAAATGAGTCCGTTGAACGAGAATAAAGCTCACCTTGATTGAATGAGTGACAAGCCTATAAACTGTCCAAGGAGTTGGTACCTTGGCAGTTACTTCTATCATCAGTAAGTTGCTGTGCGATCACCATTGCGCCAGCCCGGTCACTGATTTGTGCTTGTGCCGCACAATGGGAGCTTCACCTGCCCCGGCGTTCAGAACTTGGACCGTGCCGAGGAATTCACTTCCTTCCTTCCTTCCTACTACTTTTCTTGGCATGCTCTCTCCCTACTGTTAGATTGCACAGCGGGTAACCAAGCCCTTAGTAGTAAGCGAACATGTTTATAGCCCCAATGCAAAGTGCAGGAGGGGTTAAATATGCATTAACTGCAAAAATTCCTATATCCAAGTCCTAAATTAGTGATTTATTAAACTGTTTCCACCTCTACGAGTTTTCTTGTTCAACAACCACAACCCACTAGAGGGGACTGCTATAGGCCTATGTACAGCGTTGAATCTGCGAAACCTTTGTTACATATGCTAGAATGAGCATAGCTCTGGTAGTTTCTTCTCACTACGTTATTGGCAAACAGTATGGGATCTGCAGAAAGCCTTGTTACTGCTCATCATGCTCGTCGTGCACGTCATGAAGGCTGCATGGACCGTTGCAGAGATTATTATGTGTACAGTAAAAGTCGGAAACAAGATGAAACTAACTGTCGGGTTACCTCAGCTGAAGGTAAGCTAACGTCGACATTGTTGTAAATATCCGGCGCAGGGACTGAAGGAGCTGTGAGGCTCGAGAGATAAAAGTACTAGCATAGACTATAGTTGTGGGCCCAGCAGACTGTGGGAAGCTTTTGTCTTGTTCTTGCCCATGATCAGAATGTTGTTCATCGTGTGTTCTAACCACCAGACTCTGCCGGCTATAGTTCTCATAAGCATAGATAGTATTTAACATTGATTTCGGCTCACCTATAAGTCCTGTTAAAATGATGTTTTCAGCAAGGGTTACACCGCCATACATTTGATCAATAAATATGTGAGTTGTAGTGTTTGCTATTTCAAGTTCTGTTTTAGCATCGAATCCCTCCCTAGAGGAGTTTTTTATGGCTAAAACTTCAAAAACTATCCAAGTAACTTGTAGAAAAAAAAAATAATTTATGAGTACCTTAGAGCTCAAGAGCTAAGAAATAAAACTCACTAAAAATTCCTATCAAGCCCAACAAAGGCAAAATAATGACTGATTTTCTTGAGTTCCATAGATGGTAGCAGCGATGTATCTACTAGCAGAATAGAAGTTAATCTGTAAGTAATGTTGACCAGCTGGGACTCCTTAAATGACAACAAGTAAATTGCAGAAAGCTTACCATCATTGCATCTGAAAGCATGCTAAAAAGATCATTTTAGCCATACCGACGAGTGATTTACTAGTCACAGCTTACCCAGCAATTACAAATATGTAGAAGGAGCCAGCTTGAATGTTGACCTGTGTGATAGGCTCCTTTTTGGTAACTTCTGAGAGTGAGCTGCTAGATCTCCATGCCAAAGCCAAAGATATGGAAATTGTGGCCAGTGTAAAGAAAATCAAAGTTGCAATAACATATAGCATCCCTGGCACAATTTTTGTGCGAAAAACAAATAAACTGAAACTGAAGAGAACAAGAAAGATGCCCGGTAATGTCAAACTTCATTGAGATGGAATAGTTGACATAATAAATATTACTCTACCATATAAGAAAGCTGCGAGCTAACAAGTACAGTGAATTCAGTATGATTCTTTAAAGTATTTATTGGTTCCGTTCACATACTGCTATTGGCATCACAGCCGCTTCATTTTGGTTCACTTGCAAATCTTGTACTGGAGACGGAAAGGACATGAAAAATAATTTTAAAATCATACTCATTGCCGCTTTATACTAAAGCTTTCAAAGATGAAGATCGCAATGAAGATCATATATAAATGGATATATTAAAGCTGTAATGGGGTGTTCATGGGGCGTAGATCACAGATTTAATATATCAAATTGATATAACGTTGTGTTAGATCCCTGGTTGGATGCCAGCCATGCAGAGATAGAATCAATCTTGTTAACGCCATTTACCAGCAATACCTAAGTCCCGCTAGTAGAAAAATGAGAAACAAAGCGGCCCCGGGCGTGTTTATTATGGTGTAACGCCTCCGCCTCTCCATAATCACCACTGACCGTATCCGGCGATACGGTCATCCTAGACGCCGCCGATAGACCAAACGGTCTATCTTATCATTCTATTTATTATTAATTATATAATAAATCCGTTACTATAAGTATCGTACGATTACTTAAGAGTCTAGTTAGTCTTTTACACCGTCGTACACACAATAGTATCCTATTTGTCGTGTTCACCGGTGTTCTCAAGGACTTTGCCCATAGGGCGCGTTATATATGGTTTTTAATTGAACTCTGATGTCCGAGCTACTCTTCGGGAGCTCTACGACATCTCTACAGCCACAGTGATGTTGTTTTGCACAAGAATTTGTGCTACCACGCACTCTATGTGCAGAAAAAACCCTTGATATCTGCTTCGTATGCATGTGCTAGTTGAGAGGATGGAGATAACGAGGGAGCTGTGTGGTCCTTTGCAGGCAGTTGAGTTAGGACCTCCAATGGTTTAGTGAGACAGTGACGCCGCAGATTTATCCAGAGTCCTCAAAAAGATAGAGTCCACCGCAGCAGTCCTTCCCCTTCCAACGCCAATGTTTACAACGGGCGCATTAGTTGTCTTCCTCAGGCTCCTGGAAAGCCACATCAGCGCGGTAAAATCACCTAGCCCAAGCAGCAGTACCATCGATAAATGGAAGTAAGCAATAGAAAGCTGTGATAAATCAATTGAGTTTGTCCGAATGAGATCCCGTTGTGTGCGTATAATGGACTCGAGGCTTGGCGCACTAACGAGTCGCAACAACAGCGTCTGAGTATTGGTATTGATCTCGGTTGGCGTAGCGGGACATCGACTTAGTGATTCCCCTTTATACAGTGCAGTGCAGGGGGGCCGAATAACATTGTGTACAGTGTGAGTGACAATCATCAATGCAGATGGGGTCGGCCTGGAAGTGCGGCGGACGGTGTAATCTAAGAGTCAGAGGGTAGATGCAAGAGAGATCTACTAGTGAAGCAACCGTTGACCAACACTCACCCTGTACAACCAGGCTGCATCTCATCGGAAGCCAAACGTAGCGTTGATGTGCCGCCTGCTGCATTCCGGACCATCGATACTGTCCATAAGGACAAATTCAGGACTGTAGGGCGGGTACGCAGTAATGAGAAGACGGATAGTGGGAAATGGGGCCGAGTGACATCGGTCACAGCCGTACACAATGTTTGGACGACAACTCCGGGCTCGCTTTTGGCTTGCGGTCCGCGGAGACTCGGATGCAATATGCAGAAGCGGAATTGGTTAAGTTAGCAGTAGCCAGAGCCAAAGGCGAGGTATAGGTGTTTTTTTCCGTGAGCTGTGCATTTGTGCTGCAAAACGCCACTCCCAAGCAACAGCCGAAAATCGTCGGCTTCAAGAAACGCAACGCCCATTATCTGTAAAATTGAATTATATTGTAAGAACATCGATACCAAATATAGTAACTAACACATCTAAGCCTAAACCTAAAGGCCTAACTGTTGAAGCTGAAGCTTGAAGGTTCAGATGGTAACTGTTTCACCTCCTTGGTTCACTTGAATAGCCTGAGGTGGACAAGCAGCGGCGGTGAGTACTTTAATAGGGATGAAGAGATTCGATCCACGACAATGCTTTTTGGTTGGTCCAGATACGCCACTGCAAGCAATACTTAGTATGAAGTTGTCTGCCTTGAGAAACGCCCCCGGGTATTTGTAGATAGAAGAATGCGAGAATAGCATCGAGACCGTACAAACCACCAGACGCACCATTGGTACGTCCAAGTATAAGCATGAGACTTTAGTACTTTAGTGGCAACAAAACCAATACCGACTTCCGATTTGGGAAAGAAGACGTACATACAAGGTCATGCATCATGCGTCATCATACAGGCGCCAATCATCCTATTCGCTCCAGTACCGCCAACGTGTTGCGTTCATCCTTTCTTCTTTACCACTATCTCACTAGCTATGGATCCTCCAGCTTTTGTTGTCGGTCGGGATTTTTCTGCATGGCTTCAAGCTTCATCTGATGGTGGATAACTGTATGTTCGTTTCATGTGTTTTGTTAGATATAAGTTGATTGCTTTGTCCAAAGCTCGCAGTTACTACAGAACTTGTATCAACTTTGTTACATAGGAAATACTAGGTTCCAGCGCTCAGCGCTCATTCTAGACCCGCAGGATTTCTCCTCGTTTTGTCATGAACGATCCCTTTGTCAGTACACGTGGTAGCCGACACCTTTGGCGATGTTTTTCAGCAAAGCTACCTCATGTAACAGCGGGTACGAATGACAATTGTAGTCTTTTTCTGCTGCGCATGGACCCTGTATACTGTCCAGTGCGTCTTCTCCGCACTGGAAGCAAGCTATCGTATCACTTCCAGAGTCGACATCCTGCTTTGCGGTCCGAGAAGTATGACCTAGAGACTGGCGAGCCTCGTTTGAAGCTATGTTAACCCCTACAAGAGATTTTCCACGTTCCACAGTCACTCCGCACATCTCCACATCATCTACAGCTCCGTTACTGGCACATTGAGGGTTCCATATCCATTTGTCCGTTCGTTTGCACAGATCTCGCACAGATCTCGCACTTTTCTAGCTCGAATTACGAGTCATCACAATCCTGTCGCACCCACCATACCGCTATCGCCAACAATTTTTTCTTTGCTCGGGCGTGCGAGACTGCGCCGTAGCTTGTACCAACGTTGGCTTCTCTTCTCACCTGTCACTTGAACCAGTCTCAAGGTTTCCGTCGGTGGTTAGCAGGCTTCGATCTCCCTTCACTCCGAAATCCCTACCTCCTCCTCTCATACATTGGGTCAATGTGGTTTTCGTCGATGATTCTGTGCAACAAACGGGTTGGTTCCCTTGTATGGCATGGCCATTGTCCGTCCATCCCAGTGCTGGAATCCTATGTGTTCCCGCTCTTACAGTCCATTACCTCCAGCAAACGATGAGTCACGGGAAGCTGAATTTCGAGGGGTAGGGTAATGCTAGGTTTAGCAAATCGGTACCTCTACTTGGACAGTAGAGACTGCCTGTGGGAAGTTGGAGACCGAGAAGCATCGTCGGCATTAGCGAGATGGACCAGTCGAGTTGAGGAACATTATCCTGACGGACAAATTCACTTTTTGTGACATTCATATCGCGTGTGGTAAGTAATCGCTGGAATGTCATCGTTGAACTGTGGCTTATAATCTGGTACAGCATCCGTTTTATGGACTTTTGCAGCGAAAGCGAAAAATGACATTCCATACACGTTGACCACCTTCTTCACCGATGACTCCGATTGCTATCGGTGTAGTAATGTCTGCCTATGCCGCGAAACTAGGACCTGTGGCGGCAATGCAACACTAGCGCACTTTCTCCATAAACGCTGCTGTACCGACTCCAAAATCTGCGCGTGGCGCGTGGTCATTCTTCCATCCGTTCGACGACCTCCCTGTATAGACCTTTAGCTAATACTGTATAGCCTCACAATATAACAAATGAATGGCCCGGAAGTGGTATTATCATTAACAGAACTTGCGGCGCAGGCTTTCGAGTTTATATCGCGTGGTACAGTACTTGTTTCGCGGACTTTCACAGCGAAAGCAAGACTAAGCAAGATGTCTTAGCTCATTGCCTCCGTCGCATTCTCCAAGCCACAAAATCCTTACTCAACGTGGCATCTTTTGGGTAAAACGTTCGGTTCCGCGTAGATTGCCTTCACCACCACCAACGACTCCGATGAAGATTGCAGCAATGGCAGCTCGTCGTTATCCGACTCCTCAATACCCTTGTCACATAGAATTGCTAATGACGTTTAGTACCAACTATACCACCCTCACCACCAGCGACTCCAGTAGCCGTCGGTTTAGCGATGTCTGCTCATGCTGCGAACCTGTATCTGGGGAGGACGTTTGCCCCCACGATCGCTGCTCACCCAACTCGGAAACCGCGGTATCAACTTTCCTCCACCATTCCCGTTGACCGAGATGCCAAGCTGCGCGCTCGCAGGATGCTTTCGAAATTTGTGGTGGGGGAAAGTATTCAATACTTATATCTAGGATAGATACATGTGTACCTAGCTCGAACCATCATGTACACAACATCATAACGGTTGACCAAACTGTGCTGGACAGCTTCCTGCAGTCCCATATGAACCCGTCTCTCGTCCTCGAGGCCTCAGTTGTTGAAAACGAACGAACAAATGTTCTTCTGTAACCCAGAGAAAATGGCACAAGATGTTTTTATTTTAGCTGATAGCTGAAATCCCTCTGGTACAGCGTCGTCCGAGACTCTTCGACTCAAGCCTATCGATTTCCCAATGGCCAGCCGTTAATGAAGTCGCGTTTCTGACCCTCGTCAATAACGTTCTGGGTCTACTGGAACGACAGGATTCCTACGATATGATCCTAGTTAAGCACTATCCAAGTCGACATTAGCTTATAAGCACACACTTAGGTAACCCAACCGACAGCCTCAATCACAGCCCCAATTTCTATTTTCAACTTTTACTTTAACGCATCGCGATCTCTGCATCCCAAATCTACGTGACAACGCCCAGTGACATGATTTTCTACAGCGCCGCAAATGTATCGATGTGAGCTGTTTGCAGATGAAGATTGCTTTTGAACTGTTGGATTTTTGCATAAACTTTGCTTCTGAATATCTCTTACGACGCGCTAGGATGGTGCTTCGCACTGCTACTCAATAGTGTACTATGTTATCAAGTCTTACAGTACTCGTGTGAAGGCGCTTAGCCTCTACACTCGTTATGGCGCTTGTTGAAATAAACACTTCTTCCTGATGCCTTCATCTTGCGCCAGATGTCCAAAGCCCTTGCAGATACGTGTAAACCTCAGCACTGAGGAACTATCAGGACTAGAAAACGATCTTCGATCTAAATTTGGACCATCCGCGGTTACCCTGAAACAGGAAAAGGAGCTCATGGCGATACTGGCTCTGGCTGATGAAGACATCGAGGATCATGCTTGTGAGGTAGCCCGCCTCACCGAGCAACTTATGATTGTTCAAACGGAAAAAACAACGATTGGAAGCTCAAAGAGCCACGCTACGCTCTTTGCTGTCTGCAGTACGGAAGTTGCCAAATGAAACTTTGTTACACATTTTCCAGTACGTATGTGATAAAAATATTATCCAGAACTACCCATGGCTGTTAGATGACAGTCCTCCAACTAAATTCATCTCTCCTGCCATCACTTACCTTCCTACAATGGCAATCAGCTCCGTATGCTCCCGCTGGCGTGAACTTGCGCTATCGTCACCCAGTTTGTGGGCAAACATGACGGTAGAGACATGTGGTGGTATATCTGAAAGAGAAGATATTCAGGCTGGTTCCCTCAATACAATTTCCCGATACTTGGAGAGGTCGGGTGATTGGCCATTAAGGCTTGCTTATAATGAACTACAGGAGTCTTCCCTGTCTTCCCTGTCCTCCTTTACACAACATGCTCACCGTTGGAAAGCCTTCAAGTATCGGGGATACTACTCATTGATATTCTATCCAATATTCTCCGATGTGCATTTTCCTTTACTTGAAGAATTGGATATCAGCAGCATTCTTCAAGGGGTTGAATTGCGTGACCTGGATCGCTTTGAACATGCCCCAAAACTCTGTATGCTTTCCACCGACAATGTGCCTATATCCAAGGCCTCATACAGTCAACTTACTCATCTCAGTATTCGTATACATGATACGTTAGAATTGACAGAAGCTCTTCACCGCTGCCCTTCGGTCAAATCCATCGAAATCGAACTTATGGATGTATACCATAATTCACCAAACGACACACTGGGCACGTCGCACAGCATCACATCGCTTACTGTCAGAAAAGACGTTAACTACTCAGGCTCCAAAATGGTTTTCTCTTCCTTCAGCTTTCCTTCCTTGAATGAACTCATGATAGAAGGTGATGAAGATACGAGTTATGCACCCCAATGGCCAGGGAGAACCCTTATCTCATTTCTATGCACTTCATCCTGCATACTCACTACATTCACCCTCCGAGGTCTGTCTCTTTACGACTTGGACCTAATCGCGGTTCTTCAGGTCATGTCATCTCTACTTTATCTCGAAATTGATGATGGAGAATGGCACACACCCTCTTTGCACGATCAACAAAGTCCAATTACTTCACTCCTCATCTCGAACGTAGCCCAGCCTCAATTCGTTCCAAGACTACACAGTCTTTGTCTAATTTCCCATAACGAGGGGTCATTCAACGACAGCGCTTTCGTTAGCATGGTTGAGTCACGCTGGTATAAGCCTGGCTCGGATTTACCTGCCGAGATGCTAGCATTGGGGAGAGGTTGTATCCGATCTGTTGTTCTCAAGTTTACTTGGCGAGACGTTGATGCAGACATTTATAAACCCCTACGTATTTTAGATTCGCAGGGTTTGAGAGTAGTTATCTCTGGGACTAATGGAATACAGGTATGATACTCAAATTGGTGTTTACCAGTACTAGTTTCGGTGCCTTTGAATCCATTGTATTTTTCAATTGCGTACTAAGTCTTGCTTCTGGATTTCTCCTACGATGTGCTATGCCGGTGCCTCGTGCGAAGGCGCTTAGCCCGCCGGTAATGGTGCTTGTTGAAACAAGCACTTCTCCTGATGCCTTCATCTTGCGGAAAATGTCCAAAGCCCTTGCAAATACGTGTAAACCTCAGCAATGAGGAATTATCTGGCCTGGAAAGTGACATTCGATCCAAATTTGGACCATCTGCGGTTACCCTCGAACAAGCGAAGGAACTCATGGAGATACGGGCCCTGGCCGATCAAGATATCGAAGATCATGCTTCCGAGGAATCTCGCCTCACCGAGCAACTCATTGTTGTTCGAACAGAAAAACAACGTTTGGAAGCTCAAAGAGCCACGCTACGCTCTGTGCTGTCTCCGGTGCGGAAGCTGCCGAATGAAACATTGTTACACATCCTCCAATACATATGTGAAGAAAATATCATCCAAAACTACCCATGGCTAGTAAACCGAAGTCCTCCAACGAAACTCATCTCTCCTGCCATCAACTTACCTTCCTGCAATGGCAGTTAGCTCCGTATGCTCCCGCTGGCGCGAACTTGCGCTGTCGTCACCCAGCTTGTGGGCGAATATGACGGTAGAGACATACGGTGGTACATTGGAAGATCCTAGTTTCCACGATAGAATTCCACAATGCTTGGAGCAATCGTGTGTTAGTATGTCGGAAGATGTTGGTTTCCTCGATACAGTTTCACGATACTTGGAGCGATCGGGTGCTTGCTTTGAATTTACAGGGTACTGCATTTTTCAGAAAGGAGTCTTCCCTATTCCAGCTCGCACAACATGCTCACCGTTGGAAAGCCTTCAAGTATCAGGGATCTTGCGGATTGCAATCTGGCCCGATATTCTCCCAACTGCATGTACATTTTCCTGTGCTTGAAGAATTGTATATCAACAGCATTTGCGCCTCGGTTGCATCGAATGAACTACATTGCTTTGAACATGCCCCAAAACTTCGCGCGCTTGCCACCGACAGGGTGCCTATATCTACCCATACCATCAACTTGCTCATCTCAGTAGTATTCGCATAGGGAGTACATCAGACTTGACAGAAGTTCTGCACCGCTGCCCTTCTGTCAAATCTATCGAAATTGAACTTGTGGATCCACGCCATAATTCACCGAAGGACACACTAGGCACATGGCCCAACATCACATCGCTTACGGTCAGAAAAAACCACTACTATACAGGCTCCAAAATCGTGTTCTCTTCTTTGAGTTTTCCTTCCTTGAAAGAACTCGTGATCGAAGGTGCTGGGAGAGATCGTACTCCCTGGCCACGAGAAGCCCTTATCTCATTTCTATCCGCTTCATCCTGTATAGTCACTATATTCACCCTCCGAGATGTGTCTCTTTCCGACTTGGACATTATTGCGGTCCTTCGATTCATGCCATCTCTGCTCCATCTTGAAATTGACGATGTAGAGTGGGACATTCACTATCTGCGTCAAAGCCCGATTACTTCACACCTGATCTCAGAACTAGCCCAGCCTCAATTCCTCCCGAAACTACACAGTCTTCGTTTGATTTCTCATAACAAGGGACTATTCGAACCAGAAAAAATGGACCACCACATCAAGTATTTTCTCCTGTGCTCCGAAAGTCTGACTCGGAATAATGAAACATATCGCAGCACAGCTGTCAATTGTCGGCCATTCGTGCGGTCCTCCTTTCTTCCTTTCTTACTTGAGCTGGAGTTATCACGCCACACAGTAAACGTGTAAAACCAGCGGTTACCAATCTCCGATGCTACTACAGCTTGAGCGATTGAACTTTGCCCGCATATGCCTGCGTATATATTTTTCCCAGCTCAGCGCACAAAGGTTTGCTCTTGGAGGATCGGAATTCTCTCAGTCGCTAGCCATAATAGAATCAGGCCTGTTCACTGCTTTGTATCCTTTGAGCAGTTAGTACTCACTTGCTCGTGTACTGCCTGGTCTCGTCATAAAGCGCACAGATACAGACCAGGCTATATTCTTCCAAAAGCTCTAAGAAATGTCGTGTGTACTAACAGTTATATCTCATCCATTGGTTTGCACTGAACGTCGAGCGCCGTCCCTCGAAAGTGGTTTCCGCAGGTCTACAATAAACACCATCACCAATCTAGGGATCGTCTCTAACCTTTTCCTACCCCCAAATTTCCATAATATTCACTCACCCTCCGGTATACGATGTAGTCCATGCCTTCCTACAGTTCCAGTGCAACCAAGTTGTTACACCGCACGTAGAGATCCACGAAAGACCCTCAATAAATTTTGTCAGAAATTAGTTCTAGAAGGGACATCATTTTTCGTGCAACAGAAAGGCGTCAGTATTCCAGTGCGAAAGTCATAGCTGTACCCATGCCATTCTGCACACCGGCCTTTAGCTTTACCTATGACTGTGAACATTACTTAGTAAAAGCGTTCGGTACGAGTGGAAAAAAAGGACCATATCCCATCATACGGCCGCTTTGGATCAACGCACCCTTGAAGCTTGAGGATATACACCCTTTACCGTACACCCTTTAAGTTTACAGACTTATAGTGCCTTTTTTTGACGATATTATGCCCAACTGTGTATTCAAATCGGCTTCACCAGTTGAACATTGAGCGCTAGAGGTTTATCCAATGGTTGACTGAGTACCGAGCGCGAAAAGCTTGCAATTGTTTTCTAATAGTGACCATTGAGCTTATTGAGCTTATTGAGGTTCGAGGTCCGAGGAGAAGAAGGTAGGGTCGGTCCGATCAGCCCCGGGTCCAGTTTTCCACGCGTCGATTTTCCCTTTCACTCCCATCTACACACTGTGCACGGACTCGGTCGCTTTATCTGACGGTGAATAACTGTATGTTCATTTTATGTCTCGCAAGTTTTTCCTCCTCATCAGTGTTTTGTTAGATTTGAGTTGATTGTTTTGTCCTCGCCAGAGTTTTCGTAGTCACCACAGAACTCGTATCAACTTTGTCACATAGGAGACACTGTTCCAGCGCTAGCGCTCATTCTAGATCAGCAAGATCTCTCCTCATTTGTCATGATCCATCCTTTACCAGTGCTAGTCGACACTTTCCGTGGCGTTTTTCAGTAATGGCTACCTCAACTAACAGCGTGTATGGATGACGCTGTATACTGCCCATGGCCAGTGCATCTTCTCCGCGCTGGATACAAGCTATCGCATCACTCCCAGAGTCAACACCCTCGAGCTCCCCATAATCGAAAATCATTTGCAGCCCGTACTGGTGAACCTCTCTTGAAGCTCTATCAACCCCTGCAAGAGATTGTTCCACACTGGCCACTCCGCATGTTTTTACGTCGTCTACTTGCCTTCACTCTCATTGGGGTCCCGTATTCGGTTGTCCGGCCGTGCGCGATTTTCTCAGCTTTTGTAGTTCTGATTACAAGTCATTGCAATCCCGTCGCAGCAACCAGCTAATGCTTTTTCTTTTGCTCTCGTGAATTCGGAATTCAAGCGTGCGAGGCTAAACCGTAGCTTGCACCATCTCTTCCCGCCTGTCACTTCGATCTCACCCTCACTCTGAATTCCCAACCTCTTCTCCTCATACATTGGGTCAATGGGCTTTTCGTTGATGATACTGCGCAATAAACCGGTTAGCTCCTTTGTATTGCGTGGCCGCTGTTCGTCCCAGAGCTGGAATCTTGTTTATTCCCGCTCTCCCAGTCCGATTCTGCGGTTTTTTTCCAGCAAACAATGAGTCACAGGTGAACGAGAAGCTGAATTTCGAGGGGTGGTGTAATGTCGAGTTTAGCGAACCGGTCCTTTGACGTGGACCAGTAGAGACGGCCTGTGGGAAGCTGGAGACCGAGAGGTAACGTCGGGATTAGTGGGTTGGTACCGTGACATGGACCAGTCGAGTTTGGGAAGTTTATTCTGACGGACAAGTTCATTTTTTGTGACGTTCATATCGCGTGTGGTAAGTAATCATTGGAGTGCCATCGTTGAACTGTGGCTAATAATCTGGTACAGCACTCGTTTTATGGATTTCTGCAACGAAAGCAAAACATCTCAGCTCATCGCCTGTCATTTTCTCCGAACCGGCGAAATTCTCAGCGTCTTGGAACTCTGGAAAATGACATTCGGCGCGCGCAGACTGCCTTCACCACCAATTACTCCGATTGCTATCAGTGTAGTAATCTCTGCCATGCTACAGCCAAGTTCCTGCCACAGCAATGGCACGTTTGCTCCATAAACGCTGCTGTACCGATTCTGAACGTGATCATTCCTCCATTTGTTCAACAGCCGCCCTATACTTTTACTTACCTACATACTGTATGGCCTTACAGTAAACGAATCGATCCATAATCAATAAATCCCATCATGAACAGAATATGCGGCACGCGCGCAGGGGGCTTTCGAGTTCGTATCGCGTGTGGTAAGCAATAACCGGAATCCCATCATTGAACAACCTGGTACAGTACTCGTTTCGCAGACTTTTGCAGCGGAAAGCAAGATAGCTTAGCCCGTTGCTTCCGTTGCATTCTCCAAGCCACAAAATCCTTACTCAATGTGGCATCTTTTTTGTTAAAAAGTTCGGTTCCGCGTAGATTGCCTTCACCACCACCAATGACTGACGAAGATTGCAGCAATGGCACAATCTCTCAGCTCGTCGTCATCCGACTCCTCAATATCTTTGTCACATAGAATTGCTAACGACGGTTAGTACCAACTATACCACCCTCCAACGACTCCGGTAGCTGTCAGTTGAGTGAGATCTGCCCATGCTGCGAACCTGCATCCGGAGAGGATGTTTGCCCCACAATCGCCCAGCTCGGAAATTTTGGCATCAACTTTCCTGCACCATTCCTGTTGAGCGAGAAGAGCTGCGCGCACCCAGAAGGCTTTCAAGATTTGTGGTGGGGGGAAAGTATCCAAAAACTGAGTGCTTATTACTAGGATAGATACATGTGTACCTAGCTCAACTCGGTTCGGGATCATGATATGCTTTTTCCCGCTGATAACGTTCTGGCCTGCTTGCACGATAAGATTCCTACAATATGGCCATAGTTAAGGACTATTTAAGTTCGCGTTAGCTTATAAGCACACACCTAGGTAACCCGACTGACAGCCTCAATCACAACCCCAATTTCTGTTTTAACTTTTACTATATGCATTGTGAATCTGCAACCTCTGCAGCGGTCACTGCCATGCATCCACACAACGCCCAAGAACATCTTCTACCACTGCAAATCCATCAGTGTGAGCTGTTTGCAGATGAAAAAGCCAGTCCATGCTCAGCCTTTCCAGAATATATAATGAAGATGACAGATACAATGCCTTGAATCCAAGCTAACAGGAATAAGAGCATGCCAAGAAAAGTGTAGTAGGAGATAAATAGGCTGGGCTATTGCTGTGGTGATTGCACAGCAACTATAAATTATGACAAAACTATGATACAGTCTATAGGTTTTTCACGCCTTCAACTGAGGTGAGCTTTATACTCGAGCCCTTCACTGATTCATTTACATTCATCTCTATAAATCTCCGGTACAAGCATACTTGCGAGAGAGACTGCCGCTTCCGACCCACTTATAATGCGCCACCGAGCAGAAGGGAAAAACATACCAATTCAATCTTTTCATTAGCTCTCCTGGTTTTGTGGACCCAGCATGATTACGCTCTTATTTATCTTAGCCTTTAACATTGGTAAGTTAGTCTATTTCGCCTCAAAGGTTATCTCTAGGACTGATCAGCAGGAAAATCTGTAGGCGCCGCTGTTTCTAGTAGTATAACTGCACTTACACTCTTTGAATTTGGAAAAAATCGCCTTGTATCTGGCTCTACTACTCTGCCATTATACCCTCTCGGCACAGCAAATGGTAATTCTGAAACGACGTATCTTTATGAGATCATCAATTCTGTCGAGGGCCAGAACTTTGTCGAGATGGGTAGGGGTGTTTGTTGCTAATGCTAATGCTCTGTTCCATCTCATTTGGTATAACAGCTTCGCGAACACTTGTTGTTTCTGCCTCTGGATGGATGGAGATTCAACCAACTGCTTCCATCATATGCGAGTTTATCAATTCTGCAGAAGGGGAATGTTTTGGCGCTACTACTGGTACGGCCACTGGCACT
Source organism: Rhodocollybia butyracea (assembly GCA_015501585.1). Taxonomy (NCBI): domain Eukaryota; kingdom Fungi; phylum Basidiomycota; class Agaricomycetes; order Agaricales; family Omphalotaceae; genus Rhodocollybia; species Rhodocollybia butyracea. The sequence continues at coordinate 23,659 of JADNRY010000119.1, read as the reverse complement.
CCCACTCCAAGGATCTTCCAAGTGGCAAACCCCACAGCTATCCCAGGAGCAAATCCTACAACCCCCACAACCACCCCAGCTACAAGCTCCATGAGAACTGCAACTATTTTTGCCACAATCACCGCCTCAACGACAGCTAATGGACCAAATGGTTCTCAGAACTCACCGTCACCTCCAGTGGGAGCAATTGCTGGTAGCACGATTGCGGGTGTTGTAGTTATATCTGCAGTCGTATTTGTTGTTCTGTGGCGAAGGAAAAGGCGATTACGCCGTCAAGCATTACATGTTATGCCTCATCAGGTAACATTGTGAACTAAAGCAACCTATGCCGCTAATGAAACTCATTGACTATTGTACTATACGTAGGCTGCAGGAGCCATCGATCCCTATTTAGTTCCTTTGTGGTCTACCCAAAGTGTTCCTGCAAGAATACCATCACAGACACAGGTGAGTTTTCTCGTTAGTTTACAAGCTCTAAAATTTATGTACGGTAGAACGGGATACTAAATCACAGCTCTGCGCAACCTAAATCGAAACGTACACTGGCCATGGCGTCCCTGCCAGCGCAGGATCAGCGGCATCCAACCACGAACGTAGTCGAGCGAATGAGGCGGCCAGAAGAACGTAACTTGCCAGTGTCTGTGCCTCCACCATATGGAAGGTAACTTGATTGGAAGATCGAGTCTTTTCTGGTGTCTGCCTGGGACGAACGTATCCTGGTACTTGATATACCGCTAGAGACCAAAAAAAAAAGTTTTCCTTTGTATACAATCTTGTTTTCTAGGAATTTCATACTGGCGGCAAAGAAAACATGGAACGACGACGTGCAGAGATCAGAGATCCCAGGCCGTGCGTTCTCTGTTAGGAATTCTGGTGGTATGAGATTTCGCGACAAGTGTTTCTGGATCTGGATCTGAGATCTGAGGCATAGCAGCAAAACAGACAAGGTGGTCAAGAATGTAATGTTGGAAACCTGGAATGGGGCAGAATTGAATAAGTTTCATAGGAAAGAATTAGGCAGTTCGAAGCGTCCAGAATCCTCCAAAGTGAAGCTTTACAATGTTGTCGCCGCAGACTCGAACTTGCCTTGACCTAGGTTTAGACGGCCCAGATTATGGTGGACAATGAGAAACCACGTTTTTGACAAGGATACACACCAGGAAAGCAGCCATAATTGATAGAGTATTATGAATAAGGTTGAAACAACGATTGCATCAACGTTACTTTTGAGGACCTTTCCCTTCACTGATTTATTACAAGCCGACGTCACGATATTACAGGAGTTGAACGTTTGAACACTGAAGGCTTTTTCTCCTCAGTCATGGGAAGGTTTTGAATTTTCTAAGAGAATATTGAGCGCTTCCACTACCTCTCATCCGATCTAGTAGAAACATGGAAACATATTTGCGATTGCCACTATATATCGATGGTTTGCCTTGGATAGGTTGTTTACGCTTACGTTGCTTTCCCACGACAATCGTCCTCTCTTTCTTCACATGAACAAGTACGCTATTTTCACCATAGGCGAGCAAACCACTTCTGCAAGGATTCCAACGATGCAGGAGGCTTCGGAAAATCCACAAGAGTGGAATAAACAGTGGGAGAAACTTATCGCTTCGAGAAAGGTGACACCTGCACATGTTTTCAAACAGCACCTAGAGGCGTGGAAAATAGAAAACCATGGACTCTCGAGCCAAGCGGACATGTATTCTGGACATTTGACTAGTGCTCTTTATCTACGCCTCATGATTGCAAAGGAAGCGTTGGGTCATTTCATCTACACCAATATCGCAGGCAAATGGATGGCTGCCACAGTCGCTACGAGGAGGAAACACGTGCTTATTGGGCTCTCTGAAAGCTGTTCAGTAGCGATTAACCTCAATATCTGCAGAATTTTCGTCGGGGATATTCTTACAGTCGAACATCTCAGTACAGATGGACATGTTTTTCTCGATATGCTAAAAAGCCTCATTCCCCCGCACAATGAAGTACCTACTACGCTGCAGGAGTTTGCGGGAAAATCATGGTCAGATTTTCTTGAAAAAAATTGCGCTACGGATAAGGCGGGACAGATTGCACTCAGTGAATGGAAGGTTTTGCGAACAAAACTCATTTGTATGTATTTTACTCGAGAAAGCGAGTTTCAACTAAAGATATCTTTACTTATCTTAGACTACGTGCTGGAGTACACCATGCTGTCATTCCTGGGACTTCCAAGGCCCCCAATTCGGGTTCACAGGAGACCTGACTCTGGTCGTTCGGAATGCGAAAAAACGGTGTTGAAGATGATGAAAATGGCGATGGGGAAACAGCGTGCCAAAGAAAGCAAAGCCGCTGATATGGAGCGCCTGAGCAAGCAGGTTGTCATGTGTTTCAACTGCGGCAGGTCGCAATCTTCTGGGGAAAAATTTCAACGTTGTTCGCGATGCTGGAACGCTCAAAAGCGAAGTGTGACATATTGCTCGAAGTCTGTCCATTCCTTATTTCTACATATCTCATATGGGCTAATCTATCACATTGCAGGGAATGTCAGGTTAATGACTACAAAGCCATTCACAAGTCCATATGTGGGCAAATACTCGACATGGAGACTGCCACGGAAACAGCCGTTTCTTCGGTGTCTTCGCAGTTGGCCAACAACATCACGTCGCAGATTCCGCCTCCAGTGGGGGGCTTCAAACCCTCTGCTGCTCTACTTGATCATATACAGCTTCTAAATCAACGTGCAAGGGAAATCGCTATCTATGTTCAAGATGCCAACGATCCTTCCAAAGGAAGGCTTTGCCTTATTGACCTCCCTTTCGTTCAAATGCAACTTATCTTTAAAGATGTTCGAGACAAAGCGATGTCTACAGGAGACCGAGGAAGTATCCTGGCTGTGTGTCATTATACGCTGTGGTTCTTGATGGTATCGAAGTCGAAGCTCAATTACCGGGTAATAATCGACCGGATGGAAAAAGAATGGGAACTGGATGATTTTAGAAAAGGGATCATGGAAATGCAGGAACAGCAGTTTAGTGACCCTCATCGACGCCCGTACGTATTATTTTCTATTTCTTTCCTGATTTAAAGGCTCCAATGAAATGCTCTAGGCCGGCCATGTTAAAAATGTCGCTGCAAGAGTGGGTCGTGTATAGTTCTGGTTTTGACTTTTCTCTGCGTCTGGAGAGTGTGCTGTAGTTTTTTGGATTTGTCCTTCATCACTGGACAGAGTGGGCCAAAGTTATATGTTTTATTGTATCAACATGTAATGAATACTCAATTGTTGCGACTCGGAGGCCAGGGACCAAGTCACATCGAGTTTCATTGTACCGATTTGTATGTGATTGGCACCGGTGTAGTTTTTGTGAAGGTATGGGAGAAATGTGATGAGTCCTCTCGAGCCGTTCATTCCTTTATATATGAGATAGACTACAACTTGAACTCCGTATAGGCTAAAACCGTATAATACTCAAATTGGTGTTACCAGTACGAGGTGCTTTTGAATCCGTTGTATTTTTCAATTGCGTACTAGTAAATACCAAATTCTGCTTCTGGATTTCTCCTACGATGTGCTATGCCAGTGCCTCGTGCTGCTACTTCGTTATCGAGTCTTATCAAGTATTTCGGCCTTGGGCCTTAGGAGCAACTCGTGCGAAGGCGCTTAGCCCACTGGTTAATGGCGCTTGTTAAAATAAACACCTGTTCTAATGCCTTCATCATCCTGCGCAAAATGTCCAAAGCCTTTGCAAATACGTGTAAGCCTCAGCACTGAGGAGTTGTGTGGACTGGAAAACGACCTTCGATCCAAAGGTGGACCATCTGCGGCTACCCTCGAACAAGCGAAGGAACTCATGGAGATAGTGGCCCTGACCGATAAAGACATCGAGGATCATGCTTGCGAGGAATCCCGCCTCACCGAGCAACTCTCTATTCGAACAGAAAAACAACGATTGGAAGCTCAAAATCCCACGCTACGCTCTATGCTTTCTGCGGTACGGATGTTGCCAAATGAAATTTTGTTACACATTTTCCAGTACGTATGTGAAGAAAATCTTATCCAGAACTACCCGTGGCTGTTAGATGACAGTGCTCCAACTAAATTCACCTCTCCTGCCATCACTTACCTTCCTGCAATGGTAATCAGCTCCGTATGCTCCCACTGGCGTGAACTTGCGCTGTCGTCGCCCAGCTTGTGGGCAAATATGACGGTGGAGACATACTATGCCAGTGAAATATCGGAAGAGGTTGGTTTCCTCGATACAATAGCCCGATATTTGGAGAGATCGGGTGATTGGCCATCAAGGCTTGCTCTGGATATACAGGGTACTGCATTTTTGCGAAAGGAGTCTTCCTTATTTCAGCTCGCACAACATGCTCACCGTTGGAAAGCCTTCAAGTATCGGGGATACTACCCATTGAGATACTACTCAATGCTCTTCCATTTGCATTTTCCTTCACTTGCGGAATTATACATCAGCAGCTTTACCCAATTGGTTGCATCGAGTGACTTGGATCGCTTCGAACATGCCCCAAAACTCCGTGCACTTTCCACCGACAAGGTACCTATATCCAGGGCCCCATACCATCAACTTACTCATCTCAGCATTCAACGTATCGGGGATGCATCAGAAATGACAGAAGCTTTGCACCGCTACCATTCTGTTAAATCCATCGAAATCGAACTTTGGGAGATAAACTATGATTTAGACGAGGACGCACAGCTGTGCACATGGCCCAACATCACATCGCTTACTGTCAGGAAAGACCATGACTGCTCAGGCTCTGAAATCATGATGGTGTTCTTTTCTTTGAGTTTGCCTTCCTTGAAAGAACTCGTGATAGAAGGTGCTGGGAGCCGTTGTACTCCCTGGCCTGGAGAAGCCCTTATCTCATTCATATCCACTTCGTCCTGTACAATCACTATATTCACCCTCCGCGATCTCTCTCTTTCCGACTTGGACATCATTTCGGTCCTTCAAGTTATGCCATCTCTACTCCATCTCGAAATTGACGATGGAGAGTGGCACAATCGCTATTCGTGGCAGGATCGGCAAAGTCCAATTACTTCACTCCTCATCTCAAACCTAGCCCAGCCTCAATTCCTCCCGAAACTGCGCAGTCTTCGCCTAATTTCTCATAACAAGTCGGGGTCATTCAATGGCCGCGTCTTTGTTAGCATGGTTCAGTCGCGCTGGTTCAGGCCTGGTTCGGATATGTTTATGGCAATGTTAACAGCGGGCAGAGGCTGTATACGATCTGTCGTTCTTAAGTTCAGTTGGCGAGAGGTTGATGCAGAAGTTTATAAACCGCTACGGAACTTGGACAAGGAGGGCTTGCGAGTGGTGGTTGCTGGGACAAACGGAATTCAGGTGTGATATGCAGTGGACTCGAGTATTCACATTGCAGCATTCATAGTGTAATATACTTTGCTACTGTTTGAACCAAAAGAAATGGACCAGGACGTAAAGTATTTTCTCCTGATATACGTACGCTCCGAAAGTCCGAGTACCGAAAGATATTGCAGCACGGCTGTCAATTGTAAGATTGGTGGCCATTCGTGCAGTCTTCCTTCCTTTCATCCTTCCCTACTTGAGCTGGAGTTATCACGCCGCACATTAAACGTGTAATACCAGTGGTTAACAGTCTCCGATGCTACAGCTTGAGGGACTGAGCTTTGTCCGCATATGCCTGAATATATTTGGAACTTGGATGAGGAGGGTTTGCGAGTGGTGGTTGCTGGGACAAATGGAATTCAGGTATGATATATGGAGTCAAGTGTTTACACTGCAGCGTTCATATGTATAGTGTATTCTGTAGTCTACTGTTCGAGTCAGAGAAATTTACACCCTACCATACACCCTTCAAGTAAAAGTTTATCGAATTGTGGTGCCTCCAAGGGATTTTTGACGATATTATGCCCAACTAACTTCATATGTATTCAAATCAGTTTCAGCAGTTGAACATTGAGCGCTAGAGCTTTATTCAGTGGTTGACTGTGACTAGTGCTGAGCGCTGAGCGCAAAGCAATTGTGTTGCGAGCTAGGTCCGAGGAGAAGAAGGTCTGATCGGCCCGATCGGCCCCAGGTCTCCCTTCTGCTCCCATCTACATATGCACACAGATTTACACTCGGTCGGGATTTTTTTTCATGGCTTCATCTGACGGTGGATAAATCGATAAATGTACGCTCTTTGTATGTCTCACCATTTTTTCCGCCTCATCTGTGTTTTGTAGATTCAACTTGATTGCTTCAATGTTCTCGCCAGAGCTCTCGCTTACCACAGAACCCATATCAACTTTATTGAAGAATTACATAGGATGCACCTATTACAGTGCTACATTCAGACCCGCAAGGGTTTCCCCTCGTGCCGTTTTGCTCGATTCCTTTACCGGTGGTAGCCGACACCTTTCGCGACGTTTTTCGGCAATAGCTACCTCAACTAGCAGCGGGTGCGAATGACAGTCGTAGTCTTTTTCTGCTGTGGACGAATGCTGTATAATTTCCAGCGCATCTTCTCCGTGCTGGATTCCAATAAGCTATGCCAGAGACTGGCGAACCTCGCTTGAAGCTCTGTCAACCCCTACAACTCTTCCGCACGTTTCTACGTCATCTACTTGCTTTCAGCACTACTCCCGTTACTGGCACCGATATTCATCTGTCCGTTTGTTCATGCGCAGTCCTCTCAGCTCTTGTAGTTCTGATTACACAATCTGACCATACCGCCATAGCAAATGGTTTTCTTTTGCTCCCTTGAATCGGGCATGCGAGACTACGCCGTAGCTTGCACCAACGTTAGCATCTCTTCCCACCTGTCACCACTTCGATCTCACCCTCACTCTGTTCACAACCTTCTCCTCTCATATGTTGGATCAACTTTCGTCGATGATTCTGTGCAATACACGGGTTCAAGGTTCCCTTGTATAACGTGGTCGCTATTTGTCCCAGAGCTGGAATTTTATTCGTTCCCGCTCTTCCAGTACGATTCTACGGTTACCTCCAGCAAACGATGCGCTACAGGAAGCTGAAATTTGAGGAGTGGTGTAATGTTGGGATTAGCAAACTGGTATATGGACCAGTAGAGACGGGTTCTGGAAGCTGGAGACCGAGAGGTAGCGTCGGGATTAGCGAGTTGGTTGACATGGACCAATCGAGTTGAGATTAGAGCGTTTATCATGTTCATTATTTTGTATCGCGTGTGGTAAGACATCGCTGGAATGTTGTCATTGCGCTGTGGCTAATGATCTGGTACAGGACCCGTTTTATGGACTTTTGCAGCGCCAAACCCGCAACATCATCGTCTACATAGAACTGGCAACTCTTTCGAAGATGACATTCTATCCACATAGACTGCCTTCACCGCCAATGACTCCGTTGACTCTCAGTCCTGGTAACGCAACTGGCCTTTGCTCGATAAACGCGGCTCTACTGACTCCGAAACCCGCAGCACGAACATTCCTTTGTTTGTTCGACGGCCTGCCTCTGCCTATGCCTATTGTATACTCTTACAGCTAACGAATCAATGGATTCCGGAGAGAGGGAGAAATATGATCACGAGTGGGATGGGCAGCGAGCGCGCAGGAGGTTTTCAAGGGCATATTGTGTGTGTGTAGTAAGTTATTGTCGGAATCCTATCATTGAACCGTGGCTTATAATCTCCTACAGTACTCCTTTCGCAGCAAAAGCAAGATATGTCAACTCATTGCCTCCGTCACATTCTCCGAGCAACAAAATCCTTGGTCAACGTAGCATCTCTTTGGTAAGACGTTCGGTACCACGTAGACTGCCTTCACTACCAACGACTCTGTTGGCCATCGGTCAAGTGACGTCTATCCATGCTGCGAACTGGCACGTTTGTTCCGTAGACGCTGCTCTACTAGCTCTGAAATCTGTGGCGCGATCATCTCTCTTCAGTTCATTCAAAAGCTTGTCCCTACCTACTGTATAATCTCACCGCAGTAGTAAATCGATCTGTGATCAATGAATTCCATCGAGAGAAATATGATCATGTGTGGGATAGGCGGCATGCGTGCAGTAGGCTTTCAAGTTCATTGCGTGTGGTAAGTAATCGGAATGTCATTGCTGAACTGTAGCTTATAATCTGGTACAGTAGTCGTTTCATGAGCTTTTGCATCCAGGAGGCAAAACTCACTGCCTCATCTTCTCCAATCCCGCAAAATCCTCGCCTAACGTAGAATTGGCTTCCCTTTGGAAAAGGTCATTATGTACCACGTACACTACCTTCACCACCAGCGACTCCGATAGTGACGTCTACCCACGCTGCAAACCTAAGTCCTGCGGCGGCAATGCAACTGGCGCATTTGCTCCATAAATGCTCTCTATCCACTCCGAAATCTGCGACGCGAGCATTCCTCCGATTGTTCAACAGCTTGCCTCTGCCTCTACTGTATAATTGTACTTGATCCATAAATAATGGATTGTAACGGAAGAGTGCGACAACTGAGGCACTTAGTCTGAGCGGTTGAATATGGCGTTCATTAGATAAGTTAAGTCCGTTTGTGGTTGACTAGGAAAGAGCAGAGGAACTGAAGGATCGTAGCTCTAGCGGGTATATATATATTGAGGATCATGATTCTCAGTTGGCGAGTCGCCTCTACGATCAAACTAGGGTTGTTCAAGCAGAAAAGCAACGATTGGAGACCCAGCGAGCCAAGCTATACTGTGATGCGAAAGTTGCCAAACGTGATATTGTTGCATATATTCCAGTCTGTTATCTTTATTCGGTCGTCTTTTAAGTTTTCTCTCTCATCACCTTGAAGGCAAAAAGATATTTAATTCCGTATCGAAAAAGTTACAACAGCTCCCAGACACGGACTGCTCCATCATTATAGCCTGATGCTAGTTGGCGTCCATTAGGTGCGAACGCAATAGCACCAATTGAAACCCCATAGTCGATTACTTCACTCCGTTTTCCTGTGTTTGCATTCCATACCTGAATATACCCTTCATCCGAGCCAGAGACAATTAGATGCCCAGATAGGGATACTGCAAGACACCGAACTGGACGGTTCTGGGTGGAAATCACCATAATGGTTTCTCCGGTTGTAATATCCCAAAGCCTGATTGTGCAGTCAGTTGAGCCCGAAATAAGGCGCATTCCATCCGGGGAATATTGGACGCAAATGACTGCTTCAGTGTGACCCTCCAGTTTGTGTTGTATAGGATTCGTTGACTGGAGCTGCTGTATATCTGAAATCTGGATCGTCTTGTCATCTGAAGCTGAAGCAACATGGGTCACATCCGGAGAGACCGTTACAGACATGATTAGTCCGCTGTGTTGCCTGTGAGCTTTCGTCTCTAAATTGACTGCATCCCAAATGTAGATAATGTCGGATGATGCAGTCACAATGAATCTACCATCTGCTGAGAACACAACAGATGACACAGGGGCTTCATGGACCAGAGATTTTCCTATCTTTTTCCCTGTATTATCACTAATGAGGACAATGTTGTCCTCATGTACTGTAGCAATATGTTCACCATCTGATGAGAACACAATTGACCGCACATAACCGTGGGGTTCAAACACTGGCATTTTCCATCCTGTATCACCAACCAAGTTCCAGGAAGAGATTGATCCATGTTTGGTTTGGTACCCGCAAACAAACAGGCTCCATCAGGGGAGAATGAAACAGATGCTACTAGGGATTTGAGAGTAGCATCATTGAAGGTAAGCCCTGAATAAAGATACTTGAGTCTCGCAGAAACATCATTGAATTTTATTAGCCTCACCAATAAAAATGCGCAGCATGATAAGAAAATCCTTATCAGATACCCGGCCCTCCTGGGATGACCTAGAAAGGATGTCCCCGATTTCACGGATACCAGGTATTTCGGAGCCCTTTGGTCTTGACGGGAGAGGAAACGCAAGCAAAGCCTTGATTAGAGCCCGCATGACATCCTCGCGGGGTGTATCGCATTCTACCACTAGAGCGTCGAAAAGGAGTGAGGAGGAACCGTGGAATTCAACAATTGACTGTAAACCAATCACTGATAGGAGGTCAGAACGTTCTCCTGACACCATTGAAATAAAAGGGTAACGGGTTCAGGTTTGAATAAAAATTAGCAAGAGGAGGCAAGAAAATTGAAAACCCATAAATAAAACTAGCAGAAGCTCACATGATTTAGTCAGTGGGTGTAAGGATCTAGGCGGAATCCTTCAAGCGCGGGTTACAAACCTGGAAACCAAACTGCGGATATGCTCCATACTACCGTTGTTCAGCCGAACTGGGAAAGTTGGTTTGAGATGTGAAAGGATGTGAGTGTAGAACTGTTCCGAAGTGCCTATGGGATGTAAGACTTGTGTTGGGATCGTCCAAGGGACTAATGTAAGGACGGCAGGTCCGTACAGGTGATAGAATGAAATCAGCGAGTAAGCCTAAGAGTAGATGAGTTTTCCCACTCGAAGGGTAGGACCCACTAAGTGCAAGCGGCTTTGATAGCGATATGAGCGGAAGCGGAAGGTCAAGCGGTAGCTGACCTGATGCAGCGCAAACAGAGCGGAACCAAATATATGATAGTAGATTGCAGAGGTTGTGAAAACGATGGAGTGAAGAAACAGAGTTAAAGAAACAGATAAAGCGAGAAACCGGAACACACTTGAAGAGCACACAAGTCAAGGGGTTAAGCAATATTTCCAATCATGGTACGGAACTATATAAAGGGTACTCGAGGACCGGAGTAGCAATAGGTAATACTCTGAGAGTAGAAAAGACAAGAATAGCCAAAAGAAGTACAAGGGATGAAAGACAACAATGAACATAAGCGGAAGCGGCGGGATGAGCATAAAGCATATGTATGATTGTAAGAATGATGGAGAATGGATCGACGGGATCATAGAAAGTGTACAGTGAAGGAACAAGTAAAATGGAAGCAAAGTGGAAGTGTATCGGAACCGGAAATGCGGCGGAAGCAGGTTATGTAATGGTAAGCAGGAAATGTTGGCAGTCTGTATATGCCTAGGGCATGACAGTGGGAGGAGAATGTGTTTTTGCAAGGGGTGTGCACAAATTTTCTTTCGCATATCACCTTGTATTTTAGCCTTAAGCTCAACTGTTAAGATCGTGCAAGGCAGGAGGGCCCAAGTCGGGACCGAGAGGGATATATCAACGAAGTAAGTCTCGGACCGATATCGGAGATAGTGGGGAGAGTGGGATGTGCGGTATAGCTATTAGCTAGACCCTCGTCACGCTGAGTAGTCCCGAGAGAGACCGAGATAGATTCAGCCTAGGAAAGGCCAAAGAGTATGAGGACAAGAGAGTACTAAGACGGAACTTAGTTGGACAGAGTGTCTTGGTTATCCAAGTTGATATTTAAACTGAGGTCTACTAATGGAAAAGACAATAGTCGGGGACGAGTTTGGGAGACCAAAGTAAGTAATATCAATATAAGACAATAGTAATGAATGATTCGGGAAGGTAATAGAGTCATAAGATAATAAGAACCAATTAAGTGATGGTCCAAGTGAGTCCAAGACCTTCCAGTATCGGATGAAGATAAGATGTGAAAGATAAGATGAAGAGATAAAGGAAATGATGAGATAAGTATCGGAAAGGAATTGGAGAGGTGCCAGAATGATGGCCATGATGATCCGAAGGTGATCCGAGACTCGGCGAGTCGGCATGATCCCTCTTAGGCTTGACCTCGAAAGCCTCTAAGTCAAAGACTGAGGTCGGGCCGATAATAATCGGACTGAAAGTCAGGGTCACTGTGATGAAGGAACAATGGAAACAATGCCAAGACGTCACTGATATGTCCGGGATCAACCCTGCCCTCAATAGAGTATAAGCGCCGTGCCAAAATCCCAAAATTTCCCCAAGTACCCCACAAAAATCCCGCAACATGTCACCTACCACGACAACTATCACTCGCCAATCTGTGGACACTGATAGTTCCAATGAGGAACTTAGGATGGAAGAAGAGGAGGCAGAAAGGGCCCGTGTCAAGGCTGAAACCAGGGCCGCTGAACTGGCGGCAAAGAAGGCCAAGAAAGCAGAGGGGAAGCAGCAAAGGAAGGAGGCCGAAAAACTTGAGGCCGAGGCAGAGGTGAAACGGAAAGCCAAGGAGGAGGCCAAGTGGTTACGAGTGTATGCCACGGAGCAGGCGAGGGAGAGGGAGAGGGCAGCGGCCGAGCGCCAGGCGAGGGAGAAGGCCGAGCAAGAGGAGAAGGAACGGTGGCCGAGCAGCTGGCGCTGCAGAAGAAGAGAGAAACCGAGAAGGAGAATGAGAAGAAAGCAGGGCCGAGCAAGCCAAAGGGGATGAAGAGGACACGAGACAGGGCGCCGAAGTCCTTGGCCATGGTGAGTCCATTTGGACTTTGAAGTTTCTTTTCTAACAGACATTGTTTCTTTAGGTCCCTCCGTCTCCTCCAAGTTTGCCACCTCTGAGCCCTGGCGACAACGGGGACGATGAGTCCGATGACTCCGATGAAGATGATGATGAAGACAAGGCAAAGAAGGGGAAGGAGAAGGCAAAGACACTGCCAGTACCTCAGTATATTACCTCCGAAAAAGGGATAGAAATATAATATATTTTTCCCCTGAATTTTAACAAATTTTTCCAGTGAAAAAGAGTGAATATTGCCCCGGAAATAGGCATGGGAAATTAAGTACTTTTTCGGCGGCTATTTCGCCCGAAATAGGCCGCTAAATATGCCATCAATTTCGTCTGATTTATTAGTAATTTTTCGGTATATTTTTCCTTTGTAATCTCTTCGATATTTCCTTGGAAATATGAGTGGCAATAGAAAATATATTTCAATTGTAATATGTTAACTATTTTGGCCGCGAAAAGCAACGGGCATTGAATGCCCGTTGAATGGGCCAAAGAGCCCTTTGTCCGGCCCGGGCGGCCCGCCGCTCAATGCCCGTTTCTTTTCGCAGCCGAAATAGTTAACATATTTCCATTTCCTAAAGAAATATGAAAGAAATTGATGGCGAAAAATTACTAATAAATCAGCCAAAATTGATGGCATATTTAGCGCCCTATTTCGGGCGAAATAGCCGCCGAAAAAGTACTTATTTTCCCATGCCTATTTCCAGGGCAATATTCACTCTTTTTCATTGGAAAAATTTGGTAAAATTCAGGGGAAAAATATATTATACTTCTATCCCTTTTTCAGAGGTAATATACTGAGGTACTGGCAGTGAGAGTATGCCGAGGCCAAAGAAGAAGAATCTGAGCGCGGCCCGTAGGGTGGAGAAGGAGGAGAGGTGTGATTGGTGCGCCAACGCCGGTCGGGAGTGCCATGAGGTGAAGCCCGGGCGGCTTGTGAGGAGTGTCGGGCCAAGAAGCTGAAGTGCAGCTGGCTGCCCAAGTCGGGGGACCAAAAGAGGGTGAAGGTTGACCACGATGAGGTCGCCACACTCACCTCGGAAGTTGCGGGCCTCCGTTGGGAGGTTGGGACGATGAGGGAGGAGATGATGTTGGAGCGGAATAGGGCCCACAACATCCGGCGTCTTATTGACGCAGTGGATGGCCTGAGGGAGGAGTTGGCCGAATTGAGGCCGAGGAAACCAAAGTTGAAGGGCAAGGATGGGAAAGGGAAGGAAAAGGAAAAGCCAAAGGAGAGGCCGAGGGAAGATGAGGATGATGAGGAGTGAGGCGTATCGGCCGGCGCCTTTGGCCAGTAACATATTCTTTGACTTGTAAATAATTTTGATAACTCGGGGGGAATCGGATTGGCCCAAAGTGGGCTTTTGTAAATAAATTTTGTTTGTATATAGTGTAGAAAAAAAAGTTTTGTTATAATTTGTGTGAAGTGTAAGAGTGAGTTTAAATGTGGCCAAAGCCGGAATTGGAAAAGTCGGAATGACTTGAAAAGAAAATGATAAAAGGGGTGATCGCTCAATTTGCTATCACGGCAATCGAACCCCTCTGAGCTCTGAGGTCGGAGACTCAGAAAAGTGATATGAAATGAAGAAAAGAAGTGTAAGTACACACAAAGGATTTAAGTAGGTCCAGGTTTATTCGGATAACGTCGGTGGAAGGCCGAAACCAGTTCATCAGCCGCAATCCAAGCAAACTCGTTGTTGGTGCCTTCATAGCCGGCCCATCGGATGTAGTAACGGAGTGGGCATCGCTTGTATCTTTGGTCAATCTTGGAGTCAAGAATTTCAGCCACATTGTATTCTTCTTCACCATCACCTTTGATTGGTGGCAGAGGAGGCTGCGTCCGATTCGGAATAGAGTTTGGGACCGTAGGTTCCAATTGTGAGACATGGAAGACAGGGTGTATACAGTGAAGGTAGTCCGGGAGTTGTAGCTTGTAAGAAAGAGAACCAGAACGTTCAAGGACCTTGAAAGGGCCAAGGTACTTCTCAGCAAACTTCTTGGTAGGCCGAGTGGTCCGAATATGTTTGGCCAAAACAAAGACATCGGAACCAATCGGGAATTCGGGATGGGGAATACATTTCCAATCAGCTTGTTCCTTGTAGTGTTTTTGTGCATTAAGTATTTCATCTCGGAGGAAGGAATGAAGTCATCTAGATTGACCACAAAGACTTGTGCGAGGTCAGACCAAATGTCAACCTTGGGACGTACGGTGATGTTGGGATGATAGCCCTTGTTAGCGAAGAAGGGCAAAATGCCGGTGGAGGCATTCAGAGCCTTGTTGTAAGCAAACTTGGCAATAGCCAAGAGTTTAGCCCAATCATCCTGTTGGTAAGAACAGTAGATTCTGATGTATTGCTCCAGAGTCTGATTGACTCGTTCTGTTTGTCCGTCCACTTTGGGATGGTAACCTGAAGTATAGTGAAGTGTCATAGAGAGAGCTTCTCCGAGAGCCCGGAAGAACGCAGACACGAACTCGGAACCCCAGTCTGATGTAACATGCAAAGGAACTCCGTGCTTAGAGAAAACATGCAAGACAAACAACTCGGCAAGTTGCTCAGAGGTGATAGTGTTGTAAGTAGGGATAAAAATGGCTTGCTTCAAAGCGTGATCCACAATATCCAAGATAGCTGTATAGCCATCGGAATCCGGAAGTTGTTCAATGAAATCCATAGAAATGGAATCCCATGGTTGTGTCGGGACTGGTAACGGTTTGAGTAATCCGTAAGGCCGGTGTCGGCGAGACTTGTTCCGACCACACACAGTGCAGGAGGAAACATAATCCCAAACAAAGGTCCGAATCTTGGGCCAGGTATATTGACGTTGGATAGACTCTAGAGTCCAATTTTGACCGAAATGTCCAGATAGTGGATGATCATGAAAATATTGTAAAACTTGGAGATGCAGATCGGAATGGTCGGGGACAAAGATCCGATCATCTAAGCGTAACAGTCCATCAGAACCTAATTTCCATCGGGACTCAGTCGGGGCTTTTGCAAGCTCAAGACCTTGAACTGTCTGGGGTCAAGCGCGAGTGAAGACCAAATGGACTGATGAAGTGAGTTGATGTCCATAACTACCGAAGCGCAGAGCCGGACCTTCAAGGAAAGTGGCTCGGAGCAACGCAGTCAATTGCTCGTTAGTAAAGATAGGTCTGAAGTTGTGTGGATTAACTTGCGCATAGCCGTTATGCCCCTCTTTTGGGTAGATGTCCCAACATCTAGTGATTGAGTCTGGTTTTTCACCGAGTTTTCTGGGGCAAAAGCGGATAACCATGCTGAAGGTGTGAAGGTATTCGGACCACCGAACCTGTCGCCGAGTTAGTACTTTAGTAGTAGAAAAATACTTGAGGTTATTGTAGTCAGTCACCATGTCAATGGGATCTCCGGAGCCTTCCAGATAATGCCGCCAGGCTTTAAAAGCCTCAAAAATGGCTAAGAGCTCTTTGTCGTGTGTGTCATAGTTGAGCTCAGCGGCTTGGAATGTCCGAGAGAGGAAATTGATTGGATGGATTTCCCCGTCCGAAAGCCAAATAGAGAGGATGGCTGCAAGAGCGTAATCAGAAGTGTCAGTTTCCACAGTAAGTGGCCAATTGGGTTCCCAATGGGCCAGGATCGGAGCGTGAGTGAAAGGATATTTCAGCTTGTCAAAGGAATCCTGACATGCCGAAGTCCATAGCCAAGCTATACCCTTCCGAGTAAGCCGAGTCATTGGCACAACAATGTCACTATAATTGAAAATAAAACATCGGTAGAAATTAGCAAAACCGAGAAAGGATTGAACGTCCTTGACTTTGCGTGGAACGGGCCAGTCAACAATAGCTTTAACCTTATCCTCAGCCATGGTTAACCCCAAAGGGGAGAGAATGTAGCCGAGGTATTCCACCGTATCAACTGACCAGAAGCACTTTGCCGGGTTGAGAAAAAGACCGTTTTCCCAAAGTCAGCGAAGGACCTGAACATGTTCCCGATGTAATTCCGGGTTGTCCGAGTAGATAAGAATGTTGTCCAGGTATACAATGACACAAACATCAAGCATGTCAGAGAAAATGTCGTTGACAAACCTTTGAAAAGCTGCGGGGGCATTGGTAAGACCAAAAGGCATAACTAACCATTTGTAGGAGCCCCATTGGGTCTGAAAGGTAGTCTTCCATTCATCGCCATTGGCAATTTGGACGAGATGATAGGCGTGAGCCAAGTCGAGTTTGGTGTAGATTTGAGCTTTTTTCGGAGCATCCAAAAGATCCGAAATCAGAGGCAGAGGGTAGCGATCCTTCTTGGTAATTTTGTTAAGACCTCGGAAATCCACACAAAGCCGAAGCTTCCCATCCTTTTTGGGGACGAAAAGGACCGGGGTGCCGTGCGGCAAGGAAGAAGGCCGGATAATTCCCGTAGCAAGTTGTTTGTCCAAGAACTTGCGAAGAGCCTGCTGCTCCGTCGGAGAGAGAGGGTAAAGGCGACCGAGCGGGGGCTCAGCACCATCCACCAGATCAATTTTGAGGTCATAAGGCTGATGTTCGGGCAGAACCTCGGATGCGACCTTGTCAAAAACGTCAGCAAAATCAAGGTAGTCTGAGGGAATCAGAGGAACTTTGGATGAAGCTTTCCAAGCAGCAGGGCCAGTGGCCGCAAACTGTGCCGAAACTTCTGGGTCAATAACCCTAAGAAGTGTAGGCTCCCTACCTGAATCTTGACAAGCCCTGTGGAAGGCAGCAGCGCCGACTAGTGCGATATCGACCCCAGAGGTCTCTATGCGTGAGGCCATCTGCGCGACCGAAGGGTAGGAATAGATGGGTTCAAAAGGAAACCTGTCCGCAAGGGGACGAGGCTGGCGAGAGCAAGCCCGAGAGGCTGGCGAGAGCAAGCCTGAGAGGCTGGCAAGAGCAAGTCCAAGAGGCTGGCGAGAGCAAGTCCGAGAGGGCGGCGCAGGAGGCTGCCAAATCGGAGTAGAGGGTTGTCCCGAAGAGGGGACAGACTCTGCTTTCGGTCCTAATGCGGAGCTGAAAAGCGAAGATGTCTGAGCAGAAGCAGGATGCTCGGTGTTATGGAAATGTATGGTTCTGGTGACCCAGTCAATCAACAGATTGTAGTGGGACAAGAAACTGTATCCTAAAACAGCTTTACAAGATGAATCCAAGGAAGTGACATAAAATGCCAAAGGTAGCAGCTCGCCGGATGGAAACCAAACTTCCAAAGTAGCGACTTCGGAGATTGGTTGCTGAGAAAGGGATCCATCAAAAAGTCGGAGATTGATCGGCGGAATTGGAGAAGTTGGGATAGAGTTTAAATTCACATAACGAGAATCAATGAAACAATCTGTAGAACCAGAGTCTACGAGAGTAATAAACTTTAAAAGAGCGGAGGATTCATCGGAATCCTCGGGAAGAGGGAATTCGGTAGATAAAGAAATCGTAAGTGATTGTTCATAATCAGAAAGAGCGGACGCGTTGAGATAGACTTCCCCAGAGGCACAAACCTGATCAACGCAGCTCCCGTTTCATACCGGGGTCCAGGAGCTGCGGACTATTTTTCCGAACCGGCATTGGTCGGATTAGTCACAGATTCCTTGGTAGAAGTGGCACGGGCGCGAGAATTGCCGGACCGCTTCTTATCACAATTCTCCGCTTTATGCTTTCCACCACAAATCATGCACAAACCGCCCTTCTTTCGGTGTTCCACTTCTGAAGGCTTGAGGCGTCCGTCGGCGCCAAGAAGGTTGGCATAAGGCTTCAATGCAGAACTGACCGAAGATGCAGATTTGTTGAAACCGGAACCCGAAGGGCCCGATTTGCTGTTGTTGTTCCAAGGCTTTTTCGGTTGTTGCCCGGAGCCTTGGGGGGCATTGTTTGGTTTGTTGAAACCGGAATTCTGTGAAGAGTTATTTTGAGAGGAAGAGTTCAAAGAACCCTTTTTCATCGGAGAGGAAGTTTTACCGCCGGAGCCACCTCCGGAAGTCCTTGCGACCTCTCTTTTATGTTCTTCATTGCGCCGCCAGTGCCAATTGTCTATCTCAAGCACTTTCGCGCAATACGCGGAAAGGAGTGCCGGCATCGGACCGTGAACCATTTTGTCCTTGATCCTAGTAGCCAAACCACGCTGATAAGCTCATTTAAGAGCGATGTCATCCCATCCTGTCATTGCCGCCAGTGTGTTGAATCAGGTGTTGTATTTCCGAACCTGCTCATTCTCCTTCATCCGAATATTACCGAGCTTATCCTCAGCTTCACCCTGGGCGTTGAAAAGACCGAAATGGTCTTGGAGTTCCTTCATGAGTGCCGAGAAGGAATTCATCCATGCCGGGGTGTTCATCAGGTTCAGATCCAGAATGTCCGGTACGAACCATTCCCGAGTGGATCCGCTAAGGAAGGAAAGAGCATACATGACCTTTTTTCTGGTCAGTGAAGTATGATGGGTGGTCAATAAAGACTAAGGAAAGGGAAACGAGAAACTCCTTGAGTTTCCGAGGTTCGGAGCCGTCGAATACGTCAGGCTCCTTGACTTTGGCTTTGGCTTCTGATGGTTCGGTAGTCTTACCACCGAGGAGGGTCAAAGCGGTTGCAATGGACTCAATGGAACCTCCGAATTTGTCCATGAGTTTCAATACTGCGCCGGCATCAGGCTGGCCGCGAGCAGTGAGATATCTACCACTGCGGCGGGGACCGCCGGGGGACCACCACCACCACCATTACCTGGGGGGGAGGCAGAGGAGGACCACCACCACCGTTATCGGGGTCATGCGGAGATCCAGGGGGTCCAGGAGGATCAGGAGGGAAATTTCCTTCACCTTGGTCAAAGTCCTCGGGAAGATCACCGGGATTCGGGTCATCACCACCTCCATTGTCGGGATTGTCGTTACCATGAACTGAGCCATGGGTTTCTCCTTCGGGCTCCGGTTCTCCCGGTTGCTCCACAATCAGAGGCTGGTCAGACATGGTTGTAGTACAAGACTGGTTGCTTGCGAACAAAGCTCCTTGGAGTTGTTCAGCGAAGGAAGTAGAAGGAGTCGGAGCGATTCTTCCACGACGAGGAGTGAGGATTAGTGCAGGACCACTTGCACTGGGAATTTCTTTAATGTCGTATTGATCGACGTTGATGTTACCTAGAACTGCCTCACTAGAGACAGAAGTATTTGGAACAGCTGTTGCGGGACCGAATCCACCCAAGCCACGTCGGCAAGGGTTTCCGGCCGCAGAAACAGAATTGTTGTAAGGCACAAATGACTGAGCATTGGCCACAAAAGGATTTGGAGTCTCGGTTGGTTGGATCCGAGTCTCAGAGACTGTCCAAATTCTAGGAGGTTTTCTTGGAGGCATTTGTTTAAAAAAAACAGGTTTGTCAGATACAGTGTTAACGAGTACAAGTTTAAATATACTGTTAAGATCGTGCAAGACCGGAGGCCCGAGTTGGGACCGAGAGGGATATATCAACGAAGTAAGTCTCAGACCGATATCGGAGATAGTGGGAGAGTGGGACGTGCGGTATAGCTATTAGCTAGACCCTCATCACGCCGAGTAGTCCCGAGAGAGACCGAGATAGATTCGGCCTAGGAAAGGCCAAAGAGTATGAGGACAAGAGAGTACTAAGACGGAACTTAGTTGGACAGAGTGTCTTGGTTATCCAAGTTGATATTTAAACTGAGGTCTACTGTACAAAGTACCACTACTTATATACTAATGGAAAAGACAATAGTCGGGGACGAGTTCGGGAGACCAAAGTAAGTAATATCAATATAAGACAATAGTAATGAATGATTCGGGAAGGTAATAGAGTCATAAGATAATAAGAACCAATTAAGTGATGTCCGAAGTGAGTTCGAGACCTTCCAGTATCGGACGAAGATAAGATGTGAAAGATAAGATGATGAGATAAGTATCGGAAAGGAATTGGAGAGGTGCCAGAATGATGGCCATGATGATCCGAAGGTGATCCGAGACTCGGCGAGTCGGCATGATCATAACATCAACCAACCCCCCCTTCCCCTCCCCTCCCTACCAGATATGGAAGGAAATTCCCACATATAAGGGCTGTCTGGAGCTGTCTTTTACTACCCGGTCCCCAGCTCACCAAATGCTTACTGGTTTGCTCTTAACAATGACTGGGACGCTCAAGCCTCCACATCTTGGTGCACAGATGGCACCAGGCTTGAGAAGGACTGGACAAGCCTGTCAATGTGGCAGTGCGGAAGCCTTGGCAGTCAATCGCAGGTTGTAGCATATGAACAGACTACCACCAAAATGGCTAGCAGAGCCCGCATAAATGACCCAAACCAGCCCAAGTGTTTAAGGAATACAAAAACCACACAAAAAGAGTGCCTCCATCTTCTCTGGGCCCCATCATGGTGCAAAATCACACTGGGAAATTTTAGCCTTAAGGGTCTCAGGCCTCACCCCCCTCCCTACCCTATATGACCGAGATGACCGACAAACACCCCTTGTGTTTTTGGGTTTTTGTTATTTTTCGTAAAGCTGGTTCCTTAATATCATTAATACTAGACATGAGAGTATCGGCTGAGAGGTATGGATCTTTTTCAATCAATTTTTGGTTTTTCAGGTAGTTTTCATTCCATACCACTCCATCAAGGAGTTTCGCCTTTGGGACATAATCTTTTTTGAAGGCTGACTTGTGAATAAGTTGCCCAGTTTGGATCAAACGTGGACTCCCAAGATGTGGCCTAACAGGCTCATCAGTGAGAATATACACGCAGTCAACAATAAACTGCTAGTACCATCGTGTTGTTTGATTCTGATCTTTATATGTTAGTCGCCGAAAGGGAATAACTTCAAACAATTTCCAGAATCCTTTCAATGACTCAGCAAGTTGTATGGATTTCCATTCGTCACGGAAGGGGTGCATTTTTAGGTGATGGCACAGCGCTTCGTATGTCATCCAATGTAAAAAAGCTGGCCCAAACTGATTAGACATTGGATTATAGATATTTCCTCCACCACTAAATTGTGAACTATGTCAGCATGGATCAAATAGACTGAATATAAAAGAATGACATGTCTGAGTGAGAGCCTGCAAACCAGACTTCCTTCACATCGCCTTTTTTTGAGTCAATTTTGGTGGCCGGGCCTAAGCCCCCATTGACATATTCAGGTAGAAATTTTACCCGTCGCTCATCAAGAGCAAGTGCATGGCGAAATACAGTGACATGTCCCATCCCTGTAGTTGTTTCTGGGAGAGTTGGGCCTCTTGCAAAACCAACTGATGAGACAGTTTCCCTATGCCATGGCTGTTGAGGCTTTTTCAAATGTCAAATACAATCATGACTTACCAAGTGCCCACAAAGTGAACCTTGACATCCTGACATGATAAAGTCTTTTTGAAGTTCTGTGCTAGTAGTTGTGGGTCTTCTGCATCCTGTATTTTCTGTGTGATAAGTAGACTAAGTAGTAGTCTTTACATAATACATGGTCCTCAACACACTATGTAAGAATTTTTTTGAGAGTATCTTGATCCGTTGTTAAGGTTACCATTCATGGCTTGTGTCTTTCAATCCAAAAAGTCAATTATTCCTGGCTATGTATATCTTTCTTAGCCCTTACCTTTGTCTCTCTCTCCGTTACTGTTGCCAAGTAAAGCTCATATGCACTAAGTAATACAAGGGATTGGGTCAGAATTTAGGAGACACTTCTGTGCCCAAGACCAACTTACAATGGTATCTGGTCATTGTTGCCCTTGTGCAAAAAGTCCAACCTGTTTATGTGATAAGCCAACTGGGGTGGATCATACTCAATAACAGAATCTGCCTTCTCAATCATCCCAGCAATGACACGGACTTGATATGCCCCACGCGAAAATCCTATGCTGATACTCAGAGGCACATATAATATCTGTACAGAAACATGACCCACCAAACAGGAAAATGCGATCGCCAGCTTCATAATTTTCAGACAGCCATTGATAAGCACTGAGATCAATTCTTTCAAAATTCCTACAACGATAAGGATGTCACAATGTGAATTGGGAATATTGATCAATATGAAATCTCTTGTGAAATCCTCACATACCATGCAATGGCCATATCAATAGTATGGTAAATCGACTGCTTTAAGTAGCTCAAAGATGTCCAAGAAGGTTTAACATATGTGCCAATTCCACTATTGTAGTAGGTGAGTTGTCTTTCATCTTTCACAAGCGGCTATAAAGCTCAACCACATTTTGAGTTCTATGTAATCTGATTAAGTACCCTTAAAATACAAGGACACTTATAGCAAAACTCGCCTTGGCACCAAACTTGTGGCAGTTCCGTCGAGACAGACCACAAGATTTCTATGCTTTCGCCGAACCCCACATTGAAAGGAGTGCTGGCAAACATAGCTATCATAGGCAGGATTCAAGTTAGTGACATTGCTATTGTATTTGTTGGCTTGAACGTTGATAAATTGACCGCTACTGATGCTAAAATCTTGAGCAGTAGAAAAACATATCGTATGGAGGCCTTGAGGTGTACCGTATCAAAATGTTTTTGGGATTCACTGTCTGGAAGAAAAGTGTTATTCTTATATGCTTTCGGCACATCTAATGCAGCCTGTCAATTTCTCGGCCTAATAATTTAACGCAATGACAGATTGATCAAGATAATTGATTGATAGTACTCTTTCAAAGCGGCTTCATGCCTCATGCTTCATGAGTCTCCTCAGCATCGATTCGCGCAAACATACTAAGTATTGTGCATTAGTATTTTCAGAAAGCAAAAACGTTGCTGCTGAGATTGCAATGCTAGCTGGTAGTGCAGATGATGCAATGATACTGTTTGTAACATTCCATTTGAAGGCTTCGGAAGGTTTCATCATCCAAGTTCCATCCAAACTGTCCAAAAAATGACACCCATTCAACCATCTGTTCAGGAGCACCAATAGGACTTTCCATGCAACAGATTTGCACCGAGAAATTGGGACTAGCGTGGGCCTCCCCAAGGCCTCCTGACCAAAGGGAAGAATCGCGAAATGAAGGTACTATCTGTACTGCACGAGCTCTGGCCGCGAATATTCGGAGACACCGTGAATGCTCTATGTCAGACTAGTTCTATGTAGAAGCATTGAACATCATTTTTCATGCAAGTGAAGGACAGTGGTTCTATTTTTACGTGGCCTATTCTGGACCCTGACTTTCAGCTTTACCGATTTGGACTGGATTCCGCTCGGTCCGACTCCAGGGTTTTTTGCATGCATCAATTTTGGGTTTCGCTCTATCCTGTACATGGTCTGATATCTGGTGGTGGGATCCGGATACCTGTATATTGACATTGACTCAGATTGATGCCCTCCACAGTGGCTCGAACTCTCGCCTTCAGCTATACAGCCGGCATCAACGCTCCAATGTCCC